>JXSR01S013585.1:18394-32141 GCA_000969725.1 Ophiothrix spiculata
TTTTTGAAAGCTGATCACAAGTTCTTTCCATCTACCACAATAAAAACATGTTTAGCTTAACTTATTTTTTTCACCTGAACTGCCTACTTCACAGACAGGAGATATATGTCAGCACTGCATCACTGCCAGACACCTGCCCCATGGCTTGGTATTTGCTTGACTTATGATTGGGATGTGAGAGGTCCCAGGTGTGAATCTCGTGGTTGAACGAGGCAAAATAGGCATTTTTATATGGGAATTGCCAAGGAGAAACAACCAAGGGTTAGGTTAAATAGAATTTTTCAGTTAAATTTTAGTTTATGGTCAAATATGCAAAATATACAAAAAACCCATCTTAAATTGGCTATCCATTGCATCATAAATGTGAAAAAAATATCAAATGACCATATTCATTTTTTTATCAGATAAGAGCAAATATAGAGATCATTCCTTCTTCGTTTTTAGTAATTGGCACTGCAAACTTATTGTCCTAACATCTTCCAGCCAGCTCACGTTTGTCAGGATCCATTAAAACACTTATCCTAAAGGCCATTTGTGCAAATATACAATTCATCCTTTTAACATAGAAACATTTAGCTTGCCTGTAGACGTGCGTGTCTGCAACAATCTGTTTGGTTGTGTAATTATGTTCACTTTAGAACTTTTACCTAATGTGTCGGTTTTGTTGGGAGGGGGATACTTCATGACTCACCAGGTATACACTGTATGCAGTGCCCCATGAAGGAGCATTAGTACACGGAACCAATGGTTGAACGTGAATTCCGAACCACGGAGCAATTAGAGTAAAGTTTCTTGCCCAAGGAAACAAGGAGACATGCATGAACCACCGCACCTGGGGCTCTAACCCCCAACCTGTGTATTATGAGACCTGTACTCTAACCACTCAGGCAGGCTCCCCTCTGTATCAAGGTTGGGTCAGGATCTAATGATTTTCTTATTGATGGGTATCTTATCAAGGCTCAAGTAATTGGCATTAAAGTCCTATTACTATAGCTGTGGTCTGCCACAAAGTATTCCTTCTGTGATGATTTTGGGAAGAAAGTGCATTTTGTGAGTGTGTAATGCTGTTTTCCCCACTCAGGGTATGAGATTCTGCAATAACGATAAATGTGACCCGTCATATCAAAAGGTACCTTAAAGTCGGCAAAGAAAATTACGAGATACGGGCCAATGAAGTTGAGCATGGTCAAAAATCACGTCCAAGGTCAAATTTCTAATTTCAGACACGTTACCTTTGAAGTTATGCTATCATATTAATCAGGTTCCAACATCCAAAACATAAGACAAATGTTTTAAAAACCGAGATAAAAATCCTTTCTCCATTCAAGTTTTACCAGTACAAAAACTTAAAACTCGATTTTCTCAGAACTATAGTTTTCTGAATCAGCCCGGTGTCTTTTACCAAATTGGATGTAATTTTGCAATTGAACATCCTATAACCAAAAGCAAGGTGTCATTTTAAAGCTTCAAATATAATCTTTCAGATGAGACCAAAAAAAAAATCAATTTTCATTTTTGGACCCTTAAGGTACCTTTCGATATGATGGGTCACAAATATTAAAATGCAAGTACTGAAAGCTTTGACTAACTGAAGTGAAATGGTTATGACAATTTACCTGCAGCTTATCATAAGCGCTTTAAATCCTATATGACACTCTACTATCCAGGCTTATGCTTTTCGCATAGGTCTGGTGTTCTATGACTTTGTCATGAACTCCCATGTGTCCCATACGGACGACCTGGATAAACGAACGAACAAACAAACAAACAAACTAACAAACAAACAAATGCCATTATTTATTGGTAAATGTTGCTTCATAACCTATTTTAAGTATTTGTAAGTGTCAGACTTCTAATAATGCTTTTGCTTTGCTCGTGCCTTCTGCACTTGCTTTTGGTGATCATAATAAATCAAGTCTTTGACAAAGACAATAATACCCCTAATTTGATCCTCATGATGACAAAATTATAATGGTATCCATTCCAGTGTCTCCCCTTTAGATCTATAGTTCGACCCCATCCCCCTGTCTTGAGTAATCACTTGCGTTAACAGTAACATTTAGCTGCCAACATTAGTGTCAATTTGTGCACTTCTGTCCTATAGGTTGTCTTAACTTGTTCATCAATGTAATTACGCAAATGCTAAGGGTGAAATGGAGCATCAGTCCAAGTATTAAAGCTACCGTTCTTCTTTCTTAAAATATTTTTATCAATTTGTCTAATTCAACTACTTATTATCTGACAACCCATTTCAATTGATAAATACCTACACATTCAAAAGTTTGATCAATCTTCATACTCTATGACCAAAACATTAGGTACTTTTTGGCACACTGCTATGAAATAACTCATAAAAACATTATACCGTACATTAAAAAAATCATTAATTGAAATGGATGAGTGGATTGGGATATATCTTAAAAAGGTTTAAAATGTTCTTACTTTGAAATGTGGTGTGAAATAAGTATCCAACAACTCACTGTATCTCTTTATACAGGAGCGTACCGTTTTTGATTCGTGATAAATCTACAGTTGATATTTAAATTAGCACGTCACACACGGCACGGCGTTTATGGAAGTGCGTTTCCGCAGTACACAAAGGTCGACCCACTGATCATTGTGCGTCGGACCCTTATAATAGTACGTGCAAAAGCCTGTTACTTGGGAAAAATTGATAACTTCAAAGCAGCAAACATTCACATATTAGCTCTTTGCTTCAGGTATGGTAAATGAAGAGGAGTAGGTCTATCTGTTAAATTGAAAACATTTAGAATTTAATTCATTCGTTTTCAGGAAGATTTTCGTTGTTGAAAGGTATTCAAACACGCCACAGAGTTGTTCATCGCAAATCAACAACTCTGCATCTGATGCGTCGGCGTATTTTTATTACGCTCAAACCCTTGCGCGATAAAAATACGCAGACGCATGGATGCGTCGTTGTTGATTCGCGATGAACAGCACTGTTAGTGTTTGAATACCTAAATATACCCTCAACTTTGGAATCCTGTACAAGATGCAGCTATCCTTTGATATAGCCAGTTTGTGTGACACTTTGAACCTGTTTTTATGTCCTTTCAAAAGCTTTTAAGTTTGTTAAGCCATTTTTATGTGAAAGGAGATGAGAGGTTTAAGTGTTGTGTACATTATGCACTCATGTGCATAGTAGCTTGTAGCTTCTATAGGCTAAGAAAATTAATGAAAATTATGGCCATTAGTCAAACAAATTGCAAAAGTAATGATATTTTCAGGATAATATCAGACAAACATGTACAACAACTAGTCAGAAATCTAGAAAAATCTAGTTGGTGGAACATTGATTAATTTGCATAAAATAAAATGGCTGCCAAAACAGGGGTTAACATTTCAAAATTGGTTTAATCGTGTTAAAACCCATTCTATTGTGTTCCACTAATAACAAAGAATCAGAAAAAGTATACTTTTACCCATCTCCGATGTATGGTTAATGAGTTATATCCAAAAACGTGAAAGGTCATATCAGGGGTCACGTGATATGTCCTATGGGAGACCAAAATTTCAAAATCGTCCGATTTTTTTCAAAATGGTCTCAAATTGTTTCTCTTGCAAAACTATCCACATGAAGTAGTAATTAGCAATGGCTCAGATGTAGTATTGCTATGGTTACAGATTAAAGTAAACTTGGGGTTTCAGATTCCTATGTAATGGTAAATATGAACTTTGTTTTGCCTGATATCATAGCAACCACTGGTCTAAAGAACTTTAAACTGTTACTTCATGTAGACACTTTTGCGAAAGGAACATTTTGAGACCATTTTGAAGAAAATCGGACAATGTTGAATTTTTTGTCTCCCATAGGACCTGTTGCGTGACCCCTGATATGACCTTTCACATATTTGGATATAACTCATTAACCATACATCGGAGGTGGGTAAAAGTATACCTTTTCTGATTCTTTGTGATTAGTGGAACACAATAGAATGGTTTTAAACACGATATAACCAATTTTTGAAATTTTACCCCCTGTTTTGGCAGCCATTTTGTTTTATGCAAATTAATCACTGTTCCACCAACTAGATTTTTCTAGATTTTTTACTAGTTGTTGTATATGTTTGTCTGATATTATCCTGTAAAAATCATTACTTTTGCAATTTGTTTGACTTATTTTTTTATTTTTACTAGCCTACTAGGTCCGTATAGATGATGGTAATAAAAATTTCTATGATGTATTTTATCATGTTTTTCATGAATAAAAACATTAGTAAGATGACTGAATATATTTCATTTCATTTTCTAAAATGGACCTTTTTAGTGACGTTTGCGGCAAAAATGTCTACATCCTTAAGACCTAAACCCATTGCAAAGACATATTTAGACAAAGTGATGATAAACGTACACCATCAAGTTTAAAATTTTCAAGATACTGGACGTTGAAGTAACAACGCCCCCATCACTGACAGCCAAATTTTTTATTACCAGAATGATCAGACGCACATTAAGGAAAACCCTTGAAATTTTACCAAAGTAATTTGGAGATTAAAAATGGCATCAGAGCATCTTTAAAATAAACCTAACTCTATAATTAGAACAAAATTTTGACCAAACATATTGCCCTTCCATGCGTTTTGAGGTCCTCATTTAGGAGAGGGCAGTCAATTTTGCAGATTTTAGAAATGCCGGATTGCGAGCGCTAGTTTTTTAGTGTAGTGCACCCACATTAACTAATTAACAGCAGCAGATGATGCGGACTAGTGCAGGTCGATATCTGAACAATGTTGCCGATTAGTTTACGTGTCTCCCCTAAAAGTAATTTTTAAAAGAGAGAGAGAGACAGAGGGATCATCGCCATCCTCGTACATTTTAATTGAAGACAGTAAGTTTTGTTTTCAGTGTTTTCGGTGGTACCGTGCGTTGGAAAAGGTATCGTCCAACCACCACTGAATGTACAGGTGGTTATGGGAAGTGGGTTAGTGTAGCGGTATTTCCCTCGCTTTGCACCAATGAGGTCCCAGGTTCGAGTCCCGCGCCCGGCGCTTTAGGTGCATTTGGTTTTCAGTCCATGCTCGCTTCCGCAGGTTTTTCTCCGGGTCCTCCGGTTTTCCTCCTGTACTAAAACTGAATATTAAAAAGAATGATCTAGGACCCCAATGGAATTAAGCTTCATTAGAGGCTTTCTTGGGTTATCCTTGGCTTTCAGCCTAAAGAATTCTTTCTTTCTTTCTTTCTAACCCAGCATTCAGTAGTACAAAGCGAGGGAGGTATCACTGTGTTAATTTGTTTCCTCTGCCCCATTCCATAGTCTCAAGCTGTGTGCTTGCTCACATCCTAAGTTTACAATACACCTCTAGTTTTTTTGACAGGACAGGACAGGACTTGATATGAATACTCAAAAACAGTTTCAACATGTGAAGTATTAAATATAATGTACATCTTGAAGTTGAATGGAATTTTGTGATAGATAAAATAACATTACCTTAGCAACCCAACATTGCTATGACAACTCATTGATGTAAGTTCTGTGAGTTTGTGACGCACCTAGATGCGGGATGGGTCAGTGCTAGTTCAGCACTCCTAGGATATTAAATGTATTAGCCATGATCACAATGATAAATTTAGCTTACCTCTACACTTACTGATTTTCCGGGCCGATTTGATTTAGGAATCATTGATGAACCTGGGTATTTATTGCAAAGGAGGTAATTATTTGTACTATGAATTGACCATTTGCCATCAAAGTTAAAATTCAATAGCAGTGATTGTTGATTTTTTTTTTCAAATTTTTTTTGTCCTCTATACATGTACATTTGCAAATACATATCTGAAAACAAGAAACTAAGAAAAAAAGAAACACTGCCTTATAGTTTCTATAAAAAGAAATTTGCTTGAAAATCATCTTTTTATTTCTAAAGTTTGTTTTGATTAGAATCATATCTTTCTTGAATTCTGATTTAGTATTCAAGAATTTTCATAACCATGTGGAATTGTGGCTATACCCTGTAAAATTAACTGAATTTAAAATGTTACAAAGAATAGATGTTGATACTGACATTTAGGTTTAGGCAAAGACTGAAAGAAATGGTCATTATCACTTTTATTAGCCTTAATCCTTAATCCTTTTCCTTTCTATATTTTAAAGATTCATAGGGTATATATTGAAACTGCTGCTAGCTATGCTATGCAATAAATAACTTAATAAGGAATAGAAACATTACTTTTTTGAAGTATTCTTGTGCCAAATGTGCCAAAAGCAGTGATAAAATACATTTCATATCTGTTCTGGAATCTCCCTGCTATAGTTTATCTCAAAGTTGTTTTTCTTCGTTCGCGGGTTTTTTCTTTCCGACGCTTGTTGTTAACGCCTTCTGTGTACTGATGCACTTATTTACGCACCTATTTGCAGAGCGTGATTTGTTGATTTCGATTGTCTACGCGCACGCTGTTGGCGCGTGCGTTAAGAGTGGCGTACATGACCCAATTTTAAAGGAAAAACAACTTTGAGAGATAGTATACAAGCATGCTATTAAAGTGTTAGGTCCATGCCAGAATGTGATTCCTTTTAACTGACAAGATTTTCCATTTGAAACTAATCATTGAATCACAGATCTTGGGAAATTACATGTAACCAATATCCCCATATCACAGTTTGCACCACAGTAAGTGGTGGTCTAATTGTGACATAGATGTGATGATCTTATTAGATATTGTCATTACTTTAAAGCAATCCTGTTAGTTATTAAAATTTTGTCATCTTAGGTGGCATAATAAAAGTAGGTTCCTGGCTGCATTTCTTCTGGGTGATCTTTAAAACTTTTTGATACACCCTCGTATAATAACACAATACATTTTTTTGAGTCATCTGTTTTAGACTACGTTCAAATAATGAAAAAATTATGATCAGTTCTGGTTTGTTTATTGATGCGTTTTGGTTGCTGCATCAAAAAAAGGTTGTTTTTTTCTTTTTACAAATTTTATTTTCCCCCAAAAAATTTCACTGAAAATCCGAGTCATTTCACAATCTTCACTTCTTGATCGATCTTGAAATGTTCTCTTATGCAGTCTTATACATGCGTATCTGTCCCATATTTGGCGGGATTTCCCATTTTCAACTCTTAAATATCCGCTAAAAACATGTTGCCCCATATTTCCAAAAAAAAAAAAATCCACCCTGCCGTCATCCTCCTTTTTTTCAAAAAATTTGGGAGAGAAACTATTTTATTTTTTTTACTTGGCCTAAGTGAGTTAGTTTTGCAATTTAATTTTGATATTTCGTTAGACTGCAAATTCGCCAAATTAAATCCATCGCTAATTTTTTTATTACATTGAAATTAATACCCTACAAAATTGTTGATAAATTAATTTCACAAAAGTTTGTTCTCACCAAATTAAATCACTTTACAGTAATAGAGTAGTTTAGCAAAGACAGGAACTATAATAATACATAGAATAATTCACAAAGTCCGACAGTAAACATTGAAAAAACAGGATTTTAGAAAATCTGTAATATCAATCCAATTTCCTAGGTGTGATGGTGAGTTGTTTAACTGGCAATGACTTATAGTGAGGGTGCTAGACTGTTTTATCACACATCAGCAAACTTTTGGCATCAGTAATGGTTGTAAAGTACTTAATGCACCTCCACAATACCATGTTTTTCATCCTCATGCTTTCACCGTATTGTTTAGAAATGTTGACAAATAACTTTGTTTTCTTTTTTTCTTCCATATGTCTCCTCTCTGCAATCAATTGTTGATTTTCTACCATACAGGTAAGTAAATATGATTTTTTTTCTCTGTTGCTGATAGCAAAATTACAACTTGACTGCTATCTACTGCTGATAGCAAAATTACAACTTGACTGCTATCTACTGCTGATAGCAAAATACACATTTACTGCTATCTAAATGCTAATAGCAAAATACACTTAGGGGCAATCTATACAGAATGCAGATCCAGATGAATGCGCATCTCCTAGATCCAGATCTGAGATCCGCATATCCGTAGGCCGCTTACATGTACGCATGTACGCAGAGTGATGAACAGCAGATCCGGATCTGATGCCCAGGTAGCCACAGTGTACTGTAAAGCAGCTTACGGAGATGCGCATTCATCTGGATTTGCCCTCCCATGTAGATTACCCCATTGACTGCTATCTATTGCTGATAGCAAAATATACATTGACTGCTATCTACTGCTGATAGCAAAATACACATTGACTGCTATCTACTGCTGATAGCAAAATAAATAAAATAAATAAATAAATTGCAGGTGATTTATAGTGCACTACGCAGTCCCCCTGACTTGTAATTCCACACGGCCTTAGCACACTTTACAGAGCAGTTCTAATCATTGGGTTAAATCACTACCTGGACTCCCTGGGGCCAAAGGGCTTACTGCAGCCTACATATTGGTGCAACCCTAGCTTGAACAATTCACACCCTCATAGAATATACAGTTTTCTCACACTCAGCTCCCAGCTGGACTCGTACGCGGAACGATCGATATCTTATGTTTAACAGTCCGAGAACTAACCCGCCTGAGCTAGCGAGTACTCAACAGTAGAAAATAACACTACTTTCTACTGTTGAGCTCTGCTGCTGATTATTAATCTACACATTGACTGTTATCTATTGAAGACTGCAAAATACTGCCATCTACCTTTGTTACAAAAAATGCACACACATTGACTTCTGTATAACAAAATATTCACAAACTGCTATCTACTACTGATAGTCAAATACATGTTAATAAATATTAGCTGCTAAAACTTCCTTAAGTTCATTTCTTTTAGCTGATTTCTATTTTTAATGCGTTTGTGCATCATAGATTACCAAGAAAAAGTAATATTTTTAAATTCATGCATAAAAACAAGACAGAATCAGGCTGCTATGCTGTGGGTTACATTTTTACAAATAATTTCCAGTACTGTACCGTCTGCATTGTAAAAACTCATCTCCATAGCTCCCTCTACACATAATACTTGTTTTTCACATACAATACATTGCAGCTCAGAGGGTGGCTGTTATGATGACGAATATTGCATATTTTAGATTTATTTAAATAAGAGTAGATTTGATAAATATAATTTGTAGGAAATTGGTGTTTGAATTATAGCGGTTGTTTACTAGCAGCTTTTAATTGGTACCAGCATTTTTCATTGCTGGGATGATTAGATGATAGCAGGTTTTGTTGTGAAGCAGTTGTTGCAATCAACTAAGACCACATGTGGAATGATCAAGAAGAGAAAGGATTCGCATGTCAGCAAATAACAAATTTAGGTTTTTTTACTTGCAATTTAAAAATGCTACATTTTGATGCAAATTCCAACTTAAGTGGACATTAGTTTCCAGAGATATGACAATTCTTGTAACTTAAAACAATTGAAAAGAAAAGAATTTTCTACCTTTATTAGCTTCTGACATCCAACTCATTCCCCTTGAACGTATATAAATATTGCTGTGAAGGAAAATGGCAGTTCTCTAACAGAAACTTTCATGTTGTACAAGCCAGTATCCAGTACATAGGTCAGTCAAATGTAAGAGGAGATCCAAAAATGAATCTCCTGAACCCAAGGAAGCCTTCTTTAAAAAACCTAAGTTTCAGGTTACAATTATACATGAAACATCTTAAAAGCTATCAAAATGATTTAGGTTTTTTTTTAAATTAATTTTTACTCACCACTTTTTAAAAGTGCAGTTCATGATTTTGATGTGATGAAAACCTCTTTTCTACCTAAATATTAAGAAGGGTACAACATAAATATATACTGAAAATTTCACTTGATCATTTCACTTGATCACTCATCAAGTTGCAAGCTTTTCAACTTTTTAAAAATCCTCATTACTGTCATAATTAGAAAATGACATATTTTCTCCAAAATACAATGATACTTGAAAGAATGGTTTGAGGTTTGTAACTTATACCAGTCAATGAATCTTAGTAGCTAAAAAACTCCAATTGTTATAGAGGTGACCTTGAGGATTAACAGTTGATCATGCAATACCTCTTTAAACTACTGAAATTAGTTTAGGGTCAACTAAACTGAACATTTTACACTCCCGCTTGAAAGTTTTTCTGCAAAAAAAACTTTATTCAGCCATATCTCAATTATCAAACTAACTAATCTGGAATTTCATCCATAAATATGGTGTGTAATGCACATTACTACTTTCGTTTTCACATAAAAAAAATCAAGTTTATATACATTTCTGTGCATTTGTTTTAAAATTTACAACCTGAAAATATTCTATCCAGTTACAAGGTATAAATAACGAGGTTATGAAAAATTGATAAGTTACATATTATTAATGGGATTTATACTTGTGGTGTATTTTGTATATGGCCCATGAAATCAACCATTTCTATGGCAATGGAAGATTAAATATTAAAACAAACATCAATTTATTCATATTGAATAGATAAGTTACCTATACTAGTATGAATCTTTGATGATTTTAGGTCATTTATTATAAAAAATGAGGTTTCTGAATGTTGTTAATTATGCGGAAATGCTTTCGAGCAGGAGTGTAGGATCAACTAATCTGAACATTTTACTTTCTAAAAGTCCACTATTTTATAAATTACACTCATTGAAAATATCCTGCTGCCTGCCTCACGCACTCATTGAAAAAATCCTGCTACCTGCCTTGGCCCAATCACTCTGATAAAAATGGGCACTCTACTGTCTGTATTTATGAGTTTTACCTGTTTCTAACAAGTAGGTTAGGGTAAATTATTTACGCGGCATCAATGGGTAATTTGAACAGTACATACCATGGCTTTCTCATCAGCAAATAACTTATTATGCCGCTGCAAATTGTATTTTCTGTATCAGTTTGTGGTTAAACTTGATTGATTACAAATAATGGAAGAAGCATTAGAACTGGTATATCGTATTTCACTGGCCCTGCCTTTTTCTATGAAAATGATCAAGAGTTGTTTTTTCTTTAAACAAAAATATTTTGATTAGAAATGGAGTATGGAGGCAGTACTATGAAGAGGATACATTTCAAAATTAGCAATTATATTGTGTAAAATGTTTATACAGCAGGTTTATTAATCAATTCAAAATGTAGAATATAGACATGATTATCTGTCCTGTGCTACCATAAAGAATAGAAATTAATGATTAAAAAAGGATTGAAAGAAAATGCTATCTATGACAAATTTGGTTTTTGATATTTGGTTCCTATTCAGTGGTGTAGCCAGCATAAGGCATGACGGGACACACTCCCCAAACAAAATATTAAGTGCAAAATTGGCAAGGACAAGAAAAATGAGAAAGCTGCAAGACCGGAAACAGTCAGAAAATGCAGATAATTGTGGGAAAAGATGTAAAGCCTGCTTCTGTTAACAACAAATATTTTTGCGGTAGAGGTTTTACTGATATCTCGCTTTTTAAAAACAAAATAAATTGTCTCAAATTGGCCAAGAAAATTTTCATATAAACTGCTTCATTTGTAAACTCTCAACAAAACCTATTTACTCCAACAAACTATCATGTTTTTGTGAAATTTTAGTCAAGCCTACACGTCTCAGATAGGTTGTTGATACTTGTGAAATGATGTTGTTAGGCCGAAACCATATTCGGCCTCCAAACAAAATTGTCCCTAACAGACATTTGGTTGTGACGTCAAAATGACGAGTGACCCCAAACAAAATAACTTCAACACGGAGTTGAGACCAAATAAAATTTTGCGCTAGATTGAACATTTTATTGAATTGCCATACATTAGCTTAGTTCAAATGTTCTGTCCGTTATCTCATTAAAGGACAAAGGATTTTGTTAACTAAATCGTAAATGACAATAGAAGTATCGAATTAATATTACCGCACAAAAGAGGCCTGTCAATCAAAGTATAGGATAGGCTATTGTCTTCAACGAAAAGCATAACGCCTAGAGATTTTTAGTTGTGCTTTTTATCGTGTAAACACAAAAGGACTGTCAAGGATTGTAATTTCTCAAGTGGGAATTATCTATACTTATTGACTCCAGTGAATAGAATAAGTAATGGGTTAACAAAATATTTTACTACGGATTACAAAATGCATTGTTATGCACGGACAGAACATTTGAACTGGGCTATTGGACCAAATGTTTGTTACCCGTTCATAGGGCCAAATCATAGTCGGCCTCCAAACCAATTTTTTTCTACCAAACATTTGGTCACGACGTCAAAATGACGAGTGACTCCAAACTAAATAACTTCAACACCGAGTTGAGACCAAACAAAATTTTGCACTAGATTGCACATGTTATTGAATTGCCATTATACATTGGTCCAAATGTTTGCTACCCGTTCATAGTTTAAGTTCGATGGCAAATATTTGGTGGCGTCACGACCAAATGTTTGGTAGGAAAAATTTTGTTTGGAGGCCGACTATGATTTGGGCCATACTTTAAATTCGATGGCAAATATTTGGTGACGTCACAACCAAATGTTTGGTAGGAAAAATTTTGTTTGGAGGCCGACTATGGTTTCGGCCTTAGTTGAAGTAAAACAATTTTTTATTGAGTGCATACTTTACTAACCACAACTTGTTCATTGATAGCAGAAATGGACTTTACAAAAGTTGGTGTGAACCCCAGAAAACCCTTTTTTTTCACCTGTCAGTTTATATAATTGACCAAAATGTATTTTTTATCTACACAAATGGATTTTTTCCCTCGGAAAATTCTGAAGAAATGCGGCAGGAAAAATGTATTTAGCCCCTGTGACCAAAAAGACTGGCTATGCCTCTATTCCTTTCTTACCCTTTGTTCCCTATCAAGTGTTGATTCAGTGTCCACCTATGGCAGGATGCGTCACCTTGATTTATTAGTGTGACTTTGTGAGATTCAGAGGTTTTGGGGACTTTTTATCATTTTCATATATAATTATTCTATGCCAATATTATTCAGTAAGTTTTTGTAATTCATGCATATTTATGTAACAATGGCCATTTCATGATGGGATATATATGTTACAAATATAAATAAAAAGAATTTCCATTATGCCATTTTTTCATCTAATTTCTGTTCTAATCCAAAAATGCATCGGTGTATAAGAGTAAATACTTTAATTATGGTTGATTGTTGCCATGAGTATCTGGTAAACTGATCCTTAGGGCTGATAATAATTGACCATCTTCAGTATTCTTATAACCATCATCCTCAACATCTCACTATCATTTTATTGTAATGAACATCAACTATCTTTAATTGGTTCACTTTTTTAAACAAAATTTTAATCAAAATGCAAATCATTTTCGTTATTCTTATGTTACAAAATATAAAATTTGATGAGAATTTATAAGAATAATAGTGGAATTTTTTTCAATTTGTAAACATTCAAAATAAAATGATCGACATTCCTGAATTGTATGAATTATTGTACATCTGGGTTGCCAATTTCAAAAGTTGAATTCATTGCATGTAAATTTTATCGTAAGCTGAACTGTAGTATGCATACCTTATCAAGCATGTCAGATGCGTTAATGTTGTCACCTGAAGATAGGTTTTGTTCCCGGTTCATTAATGACTAAACACATATAACTACCAAATGGCCCATTTATCATAAATCGCTGTGTCATGAAAATGTTTTGAACTGTTTGTACAGGGTGTCCCAGAAAGAATTAAATCCTAGCTTTGACGGGTTACAACTTTGAAAAAATACAATGCACTCACAAAATTTAAATTTGAATATAATGTACAGGTCATAGACTATTTTGTGTATGAAAATCAGGTGATATGGTTCAATGGTTTTGATGATATGCTCGATTGCGTTACAAGTGGT
>JXSR01S013585.1:32906-57316 GCA_000969725.1 Ophiothrix spiculata
TTTACACCACTTGTAACGCAATCGAGCATATCATCAAAACCATTGAGCCCTATCACGTGATTTTCATACACTAGATAATCTATGACCTGTACATTATATTTCAAGTTAAATTTTTCGATTTCATTGTATTTTGTAAAGGTTATGACCCGCCAAAGGTAGGAGTTAATTCTTTCTGGGACACCCTGTATAGTGCGCTTAGTCCAAAAAAGAAATATGTTTGTTTGGCCATATATAGATGCCCTTTCAAAGGAAGGGTAGGTTGGTCAGGGATTTTTTTTAAATATTTATTTTTTCTTATCTCAGCTATAAAGCTGTACAAAATGTACAACAAAGTCAAAATATGGGTTGAATATGGATGATTTAAGATTTTCAACATCAAATTAATGTTTTAAAATGATGTAGAAGATCACAGGAACTGTTTAAACGACTAGTTTGCTGAATTACTTGCCTATGCCTGTGAAAATTGTGAACAAAGAAGTTTTTCTGGAAATGTAGAAATTAGGGGTGTATCTTTTGTACAGTAACATCATATTCTAAAATAATTTTCAAAATTAGGGTTGGTTGGAAATAGCAAGCCAAACAAACATATTTGCTGGGGGCCTTATTCTTAAGCAAGGTCTAAGCATGTTAAGGTCATATACTTTTTTGTGAGTGACCATATATTGTGCCATATGTTTTCAGCAAGCATCTGCTAATTATTCAATATCTATTCTAATTTACATTACAACTCATATTTGAGAGAAATTTTTTTTTTTATATGATCAATAGGGATTATAAATAATCCCAAAATATATGGAGTAGTCACCGATTTCCCATCATCAACTTCAAACCTGCATTATTATTAGAAAATATATTGGAAGCTATTGGAAATGTTTAAAGAACGAATACTTGTCGTACCATATATATTATTGCCCATGAAAAAGTATAAAAACTAACCCTAACAATGCATTTATAAAATTACGATACATGCCAAGTGCAAAGAAATTTTTTTAGCAAAAGTAATTTAGGATAGCAGATAACTTTTGTCCCAGCATATGACACAGCATAATCTCTTTATCAAAAAATGTTATGAAATATGTGTTGACTCACCCGGAAAAGGGTGACTTTGCGACAGAACACTTTTCGAGAAATTGGTGAAAATAGGCAGCAAAAAATAAAGAAAATAATAAGGATTTCGAGCAGATTTTCTGTTGTAAAATTTAATAGCCTTGATCAATTTCAACAAGTAAGGTGTCATTTGAAAGCTTAGAAAATGTTGTAAAGGATAAAATGATAAAATCAAAATTGAAATCATCTGCAAAGTCCCCCCTTTCGGGGTTGAGCCGTCACATAACTGCTCTTGTGTCAATATTTGCCACTTTGAATCATTTTAATACAAAAATTGTAATCATTTTAACAAGGATAGCTGTTGTCAATGTCTGTCTGTTGTATATCATAGCACCATTACTAATGGCCCATATGTCATTAACTAGAGCATCATAATAAGAATCCATGCATTAGAACAAGACAAAGTAATCAAGTCAATGAGCTTAATCTATGGATTCCAATTACGCAAGCGTTAATGATTTTCCTGTCTCGCTAAATTGATTGTAACAGATGAATTCATTTTCCAACACCGCAACAGACTGGATATTATACTGCATATATATAAACACCTTGAATTCATTTGCAATATACACTGACAAATTGCTTGTTATCTTAACAAGCCACTGAAGAATAATCATTTGTTTCTTATCGAAAGAGTTCAAATTAAAATAAGTTAATCCCAAAACATATGGAGCAGTCACCGATTTCCCATCATCAAACATGCATTATTATTAGAAAATATATTGGAAGCTATTGGAAATGTTTAAAGAGCGAATACTTGTCGCACGCACCATATATATTATTGCACATGAAAAAGTATAAAAACTGACCCTAACAATGCATTCATAAAATTACAATACATGCCAAGTGCAAAGAAAATTTTTTTAGTAAAAGTATTTTAGGATAGCAGATAACTTTTGTTCCAGCATATGACACAGTATAATCTCTCATAAAAAATGTTATGAAATATGTGCTCTTGTGTCAATATTTGCCACTTTGAATCATGTTAAAACAAAAATTGTAATCATTTTAGCAAAGATAGCTGTTGTTAATGTCTGTCTGTTGTATATCATAGCACCATTACTAATGGCCCATATGTCATTAACTAGAGCATCATAATAAGAATCCATGCATTAGAACAAGACGAAGTAATCAAGTCAATGAGCTTAATCTATGGATTCCAATTACGCAAGCGTTAATGATTTTCCTGTCTCGCTAAATTGATTGTAACAGATGAATTCATTTTCCAACACCGCGGCGGGCTGGATATTATACTGCATATATATAGACACCTTGAATTCATTTGCAATATACACTGACAAATTGCTTGTTATCTTAACCAGCCACTAAAAAAACCCATTTGTTTCTTATTGAAAGAGTTCAAATAAAAACAAGTTGATTCATAATTTAAGGCCCGGTGCAGACTCCTCTATCGTATTGAATATTTTGCTTAGATTATTCTATACTGACGACAAAATGACGTAGGTCATCGAATAAAACACACAAGTGGAGTCTGGACCGGGCCTGGATATTTCAAGTTGGCATTTTTTCAGATTCATCAGTAGAAGTGTCTAAAAGGACATTCACCATCAAGAATTAAGGTGTCCGGTCCATGATAGATCTGCCCGAAGATTTCTAGTAAAAATCGGCATGAATGATATTTTATCGATGTAGAACCGATTTTTATAATAAAAATTGGGGGTCACCAGACTCGTTTTTGCATGAGAGTCGGTTTAAAAAGAGCATTTTGGATTTTTTTGGGGGAAAATTAGTACAGGGGTCTTTTGGAAATGTGGCAAAAGTGACATTATTTAGTGTTTATTCAAAAATTTCCTACCAAAATTATTTGTCAATTTTTTTCACAAATGTTTCGCACAAGTATGTTCTTTCAATTAATACAATAAAATTGGGGATCACCGAACTAATTTTCCAGAAATATATTAAAATATGACAATTTTTAGCTTCAAAACACTACTCAAAGTTTATGCACATGCGTATTGCAGCACTTACCAACTCGGAAAATATCGCGTACTGGTACACGTGGACGGCGCGTGGACCAGACACCTTAATACAAAAATTGTAATCATTTTAGCAAGGATAGCTGTTGTTAATGCCTGTCTGTTGTATATCATAGCACCATTACTAATGGCCCATATGTCATTAACTAGAGCATCATAATAAGAATCCATGCATTAGAACAAGACAAAGTAATCAAGTCAATGAGCTTAATCTATGGATTCCAATTACGCAAGCGTTAATGATTTTCCTGTCTCGCTAAATTGATTGTAACAGATGAATTCATTTTCCAACACCGCGACAGACTGGATATTATGCTGCATATATATAGACACCTTGAATTCATTTGCAATATACACTGACAAATTGCTTGTTATCTTTAACAGCCACTGAAGAATAAGCATTTGTTTCTTATTGAAAGAGTTCAAATAAAAATAAGTTGATTCATAAATTAATATGGCTATTTTAAGTGGGCATTTTTTTCAGATCATCAGTTTAAGTGTCTCATAAAGGACATTCACCATCAAGAATTAAATCCAAGCATTTGGAACCTCAAAAAACAAAGCATTCTTCTAAGCACAAGCAAAGTTTTATTTTGAATAAGTGAACTTAAGTATAAAAAAAAATCCACATCTTAGTAGGACCATTAACAGAAAAGTATCATGGCTTATTGGTTTTTGAATGCAATTATTTCAGTTTTATCATGTGTTTTTATATACCATAACTTCACCCGTGGATATCAATTAAAGTTAATTGAGGTGTCATTTAAAACCTTATAACATGGACTTTGCAGATATAATTATAAAGAAGTGAAATTGGCCAGGGGCAGACTTTTCGGCTGGTTTGAGTTGGACAGTCACATATAGGGATGGGACTAAAACTGAAAAGTGACTCCAGTTTGTTGTTGATTATATTTTTTGCACTAAGGCGGCGGGAAACAAAATCATGTTTTACGGGCAAGCAGACCTCAAGTAGGGTCGGGTCGGTCGGGCAAATTTTTTCCCCCTAAAATAACCCAAAAATCTGAAAAAATTGGGAGAAAAACTGAAATTTTTTTACAAAGAAATTTTCCTTAAACATTTAACCAAACAATGGCTGATTTTACATAATTTTGACAAAACTAAACAAAAAATCTTCAAAATCGCAAATTTAAGGTTGGTCGGGCCCGTAAAACAGGTTTTTTTATTTTCGTCGCCTAAGCCCCAAATTGAAATAATGAGTGGCTTTTATCTGCACTAAAAAGTACAATTTCCCATCGATCCTTTAAAACTGGAAGGTTGTAGAGATGCATTCCTTTTCCCAATTTGTACCCCATCCAGTACATTATCGGCCAAGGTTGAAGAATGGGTTCCTTTTACATCATACACAGGAAAGTTACAAGGATGGGTTCTGTTTTCCCCTTTTGTACCCATCCTTTGATGTATTCAGGCGCTTATTAGAATTGCCACAAGCATTATTACATTTGACAGACGAAGCATGTATGCACATGAAACATGGCAAAGAGCTCCAGCTCATAGTGTGGAAATAGACAGGAGGGTCGTGTGGGCAATTCACAAACACACCTGATGTGATGTCAAAAAGTGAGAAATGGGATGAGAGAGCATTGGCCTGGGTTGAGGAGTGGATGTAGTGTTTTGCCTTGGGTGAGGAAAGGGTTGCTAGGTGAGAAAGGATAGTGTAGAATAGGACAGGAGGGTTATGAGGCAATAGAATTACACCTGGTGCAAAAATTCGAGAGTCAGTAAAGGGACGATACACTGTTGTTTGAAGCGGACATTTATTCATTTTGCAACAAAATTTCAAAATTTACTTCACAAAAAGTTTGAAAAGTTGTACAAATAGCTGTGATGTATTGCAAAATAAAGTTTTCAACCTATTCTCAAAGTTTAATTCACTTTGGTTGCAATTCAGATACTTTAAAGCCTATTTTTTTGGTATTTTAAGTGAATTCAGATTTGTGTCAAAAAAGAGGGCGCTATACATATTTCAAATTATTGATTATCCTTGATTATCGATTATGCTCTTGATTTGTGACAATTTTGGTTGAAAATGATGAGCAAACTATTCTTGACGTCAGATGTTTCATTTGCACACCTAATTTTGGTTGTACATAACAAAATATCCCTTCTACATCCTGAAATAAATTTTTATGAATAGCGCCATCTATTTTGACATTACCATATAAAATGTCCCCATTTCTATAAGGTTCAAACAACAGTGGATAGTACATGTCCTTGACTGAGAAGAAAATTGTTTTAGAGGGATTGATGAGAAAGGATAGTAGCTTTCACAGTTCAGATTGATAATTGCTGGGATCCTTTTTAAAGTAATTCATTGCCCTGGCTGAGAATCATCTTGGATTATTGATTATCCTCGTTCTGTAAAATTCAGTCAGGGTTTTCAAGATTGGGGATCACATTTCGTGCTGTGGATTACAAAAAAGGTCAGGACTAGGTCGCCGTCATCTGTCTTTTATCAACACAAACAAAATTTTAAAAACAGGATCTAGAAACACTTAACTTTTCATTCATGAAATTTTCATGCCCAATTTTATTCCAATTTGCTAATTGAGATCTCTTTATGAATATTTTTCCTGGAGCAGCAAAGATAAAGAAATTATTATCTAAATTGTATAAGAAGCTAATATTTTTCAGCTTGAAGCATCATAAAAATTACATGGAAAATTCATGAAAGACAAAAACATACGCAACGTTGAGAACACCACTTATATTAATCATTTCTACATATCATGTAATTTAATGATATTGTCAGCGACAAAATTTGCCGATAGAGCAAGTTTACGTCCTGGCAAATTCTGGTTGAATCCTGTGATGTATTTTGAATAGGTCCTATGATAAATAAAATGCTGTGGGTATTGTCTATGCTCATCATGCTCTTATGAGTTCCATTGGGGAAGAAACGTGAGGAAACAATCATATGTCTGTTACAGTACACATGAGCAGTCAAAAATTAGTGATGAGGGTGGGTGCTTTTACAGCGATAGAGTAACACAGGCAATTTGTTTAGGGTATTGACAGCAATTTTTTAAAATAGTGTTAATTTTTGTAGGTAACCTTTATTTAAAATATTTTAAAAAAGCTGTTTTGGATATATATCATAATTAATTTATGGTTACGGGTACTCAATATTTGTCGTAAAAATTGTAAGGAGTTTCATGGACTATTTCAGATCATTTCTTCCACATTATTCTGGAATGTTTGATAACATTGAGCAGTCTGATAGAATGAAAAAACACACTTTTCCCATTAGTGATAAGATTTTGGTAAATTATTTTCTACCAATTCCTGTTCTGAATATCATATATGTTTGTTTCCCCAGCAAAATTGGCAGAAAGTCGCAAATGAAGATTTTGAATAAATGGCCTCCAAAGTAAAAATATGGTGAAAATATTCAATTTCATTTTTTTGACATAAAACATAAGGGTTTAACTAATTATCAAGTTTAGAAGGTCAATTATGCAGGGAAGTGCAATTAATCACGGTTATTAAATTGATCACTTTTTGATATTATACTCTAATAATCAATGACTTTGAATTCGATTTGCAGCTAATTTTAATTGCAAGGTATTCAATAGACTGCCTTGTATTTCGATCACTAAATAGAGAATTTAGAAAGAAAGTGTGACATATTATATATATCATTCGAAAGCTGAAATTATAGAAAATTAAAATATTTCATAAAGTCAATTTTGAAATTTGTGACATTTGGCCAGAGCACCCCTCATATGAGTACTCCCCTTCCCCTGGATTCTGAGAGCCTCTTAAATTGAATTCATATTAGGCTATGCATGAAGAATATTGTTCTTGGTACTCTGGGTTTTATGTAAGATTACTACACTCTCTAATGTTTTGGCAATGATCTGCACTTTTTGTTCAAAGATTCTTTTAGCATGTTTAGAGATAGATAAAAAGTACTTGTTTGAAGAATTGATTAGATGAATTGATTGATGTTGTCAAATAAAGTAAAACATAAAATTGGCCCATATTCCAGAAAGGTGTTTAGCTAAACCAAGGTTTTAATTCTCATCAACAGCACGACTCATATTGAACTGTTCTGCTTGAAAGCTGCTACAGTGCGTATCATTCCTGGACAGTTCAAGTTGGGGCCGTATTCTCGAACGATGTTTATCTAAACGTTGGTTAGACATAAAATGCATTTAGTTAAAATCTGATTTTAGCTAAACTCCCGTTAAATATTTAAATAACGCGTCTAGTAAACAACGGTATTTAAAACCTATAAATATCATTCACTGAACTGTGCACATAAAAGATATGCACTAGTGACCTATTATAGTATTTGTATTAGTAGCAGGTCCCTAGTCAACAAAGAATTATTCGCTTCATCAAGTACACTGATCGTCAAGTGATGATGTCTGTGTACCTATTGAATAAGAAAGACCTACGCTCCGCAATAGCCAGAACACAGTATTTACCATGTTTATAATTAAAATTCAAGGTATATTTATCATAAGCACACGTTTTGAGTATTTATTTTTCATAATACCATGTCGTTGTTATTATATTATCATCTTCAATCATTATTCACTAATATTATTACATTTATAAAGCTTAAAGAATCTATAAATTTGCCGGAAACATGATGAAAATATAATTTAAACACACCTTAAACTACCCCCTGACCTATTTTAGTTTAAACACATTTTAGAGCAGTTTAACGACATGTGGTTAGAATTTAAACGGTGATTGTAATTAGTTACTCTTTTGAGAATTAAGTTTATTTTAATCATTGTTTTAAACACTGATAAGCGTTAAACATCGTTCGAGAATATGGCCCTTGATGTTTAGTTAAACCATGGTTTAGCTAAACACCTTTCTGGAAAACGGGCCATATTATTTTATATCCATTGGTCTGCAGAATATTTTCCAGGTGTAATTTTTCATAGTAATTAATCTTACCAAACACAATATTGCGTTATAGTATAGGACATGATCAGCATTTTAATTGGTAAGTTAAAAGCAAAGGATACTGTCTACTATAAATTGAGGCCAGAGGTTTCCTTAAAGGTAGGTTTACCAATCTGGAGACAAAATTTAACATATTCTTTTTCTTTATTTTGAATGAGGGGTTATTTGCCTACATAAAGCAATTGTCAAGTTTCATTAAGTATACTTTAAGCCAAATTAATGTTTAAGGCTAAGATGTGTCTGAGAGTGACCCATAGAAACCTATAGGATATTTATTCTTGTTAACAAAATATTCCAGTAATTCAGCACTGTTTTGATCATATCTCTTCAACAAAACATACTATGGTCTTGAAAATTTACAGGGGCAGTGAGAAAAATATGCACTTTCATCTGGTATCAAAATCTTCAATTTCATTTTTTTGAATTAAAGTGATAGGAATACACACCTTTAAGGACAACCATGGAGATAAATTTCTGCCAACATATTGTGCTTTTTATCTATATTTAATAAGTTAAAACCTAAACGTGAATAAATATTTATCAATAAAAAATGGGGCCATTGACCATTCGATTGTGCTATGACTTCATTTTACTTTAAAGGATCAAAAACTTAAAAATTCTAGCATTTCGAGAAACCTTCACTAAATTTTACCATGTCAAGCGGTTAAAATAAGTTTAAGATTTTACCCAACATGATTTCATCTTCCAATATTTTTAAATGGTCAGTGACAAGTTGTATATGAAGATGAATACATCTCTTAAATGTTACAATGGTCCATCTGAAAGTGCATAAAACTAGATTATTTTGCCGTTTTGAATTTTTGTGAATTATACAACTTGAAGCTTTCTATGATATTTTAATCTCTTTTTAATATTCACCAGTTTGATATTAAAACCTATGTAAATGTTCTTAATTTGTGGCATTTTGATTTCAAATTATGTCTTAATTCTAGCATAGACTCTTATTCTAGTGAAATTAAACTGATAGCAAAAAATCTCAGTGGGTTTTCCATATCTCCTCCAAGGGTCCTCTTGTCATGTATATCATGCTGTGGTCATGTTACATGCCTTTGAACATCTGAATACATACAATGGACAGACCAAATGAACTCCAGGTCTCTCTTGCCAACCAAATGAAGGCTAGGTGAAAAATAATCTTGTTTCCTCTGACAATGTACTCTAAAATACTAATATACACTTTTTAAAAAAAATGTCCCATCCTTTTAAGCAGCTCAAAAGTAATGAAAGTTTATGATCACTGCTGATTTATGATCAATGTAACATGTAATCATCAGCATGCTCTATTTGAACCTGTTGTATGTTTTGGTGGCAACCAAAAATGTTGGAACCAAAATGTGTTGTGATTGGCCTCAAACATTGACATGCGAGATATGACACAGTCCTTCAAAGAAATGTATTCCTCTACTTGTCAAATTTGTGCAAAAGTCAATTCAGTCAGAGGTCCCAATGGATTTTAACATCCTTCCCTTATTGAGAACTTGAAAACGATATCAAGCAAACTTGCGAATGGAATAGGTGAAGCAGGCTAACTCAATCAATGTCTTCTTTACCAATTACAGTGCTGCATTGAAATATGCTAATTAGTTACATATGTATTTTGCCTATTTACTTTCTTATAAAAATTTGACTTGCACCTCTCCTTGATACCTGAATGTGAAACTATTTTTCTGGCTTGGCCTATTTTCATCAGTCCATTTGTGTGTTATCTTATCTAATGGTTTCCAGATAATGAATTACATGCTGAATAATTGTTGTCTGCACTTTAGCATATGTATAGGATGGAGAGGAAGGGAAATGTTGGGAAATATTGAACTGAGATTGTCTAGTACCTTTAGTAGGCATTTGCATTGTGGCTATTCATGCTCTCATGCTGAAGTATATCTGAATTTCCAGAATACTGGAAAAAATTGCAATTCTTTACTGACTGAATTTTATCATTGGGCATAAAATCCTAAAGAAATCAGTGTTCCTAGTTTCAATAATTTAGAAGTATCTTGTTCCACACCTTTGATGGTCAAACAATCATATTTGTGATTGAATTATTTCTCTTTGAATATATTGTCTGATTTATTTGAGTAGATTATAAATCTATTTCAAAATTAGAAACACTAAGCATAATGCCATTGAAATGAAATATGAAAATAAAAACAATTGTGTCAAAGTTTAACCATTTTCATTTAGATTTTTAGATTTGTTTATTTCAATAATTGTCAAAGTTTTTATTTCTTAATGGAATCTAGTTTAATTCCAATAACATTTGTCTTTCGAACTTAAAAACACTGTTGAGTATGCATATCCTCTAACAATAAACAGAGGACTTTTAAGCAACTTTGGTATCACATTGTGCCCTATTCTGTGACAATTAATCATAATGAATATTTAATCAACATTGACCGCAAATGGAAAATGTTTCGTAAGCAGTTGTATAGATTCCCTTTAATGACTAGATTTTCTAGGTATCTATAATGGACACGTGGTTTCAGAATTAAAGATTAAAAAATTAGAAACACTGGGCATAATGCCACTGAAATGAAATAAGTAAATTAAAAAAAAAGTTGTCTCAAGTTTTAACTATTTTTATTTAGATTTTAGATTTGTTTAATTTCAATTATTTCATTATTTCTTAATGGAATCTAGTTTAATCCCAGTAACATCAAACAAACAAAAATAATGTTGAGTTCTTTGACAATTGATCAAAATGAATATTTAATCAATATTGACCGCATTGGGCTCAAATGGAAAATGTTACGTAAGCAGTTGTATAGATTCTTTACCGTAACTAGCTTTCCCAGGTATCTAGCATGAAATGGACACCTGGGTACATTAACGTCTGTGTAATTTGATCATCATAGCAGTTTGGTCCCATACAACATGTCTCATGTGTATATATCTTCCACTGACCCTCATGATGTGTCTGTAATATGGCGAACTGGAGTTACTGCAGGAACATTAACGTCACATATATATCTAACGTCATGTGTAATTTAATCATTTTGTAACAGATCAGCCCCATGCAACTTCCGCAGGTATTAAAATTGACATAATTCCGTGCACTACCGCTAGCGGTACTACACACATCCGCTTTCACTTCCGCGAAGCGGAAGTGCCGGCTCCGCTTCGCATCTCCGATAGCGGGACTACAACAAATCCGCCTAGTTTCATTATAACATTAAACATGCGAACAGTTAACTCCGCTTCGCATTCCCGCTAGCGGAAGTGCAAAAGAAATTGTGCACTCCCGCTATCGCGAAAATAGCTCCACTTTGTAATTCCTCTCGCGGTAATGCAAGAAATTATGTGCATTCCCGCTACCCATACATTATCATGGAAAAAAGTTTAATATTTGACACATGATCCTTTTATTCAAACACGCGGACATGTAAATACCGCTTCGTAATTCCGCTAGCGGTATTACAAAAAATCATGTGCATTTCCGCTAGCAGGTAAAACAATTACTGGAAACAAGCCTACATTCGACACGCGGGAATACTAACCCTGGCCCGCTTGGTAACAACAGAAATTGTCGAGTGTGCATTCCCGCTAACTTCAATGATCTATTCCCGGATTTTTTTATTTTGGGATTGGTTTTCACAGAATGCGATTTTGTTTTCAAACTGTCTTCAAACTTGTGCTAATTAATAGTCCCATCTATGCCTAACTTTTTGAGCATGACACATCGGGTTGAATTCATATCTTGTTTCTAACGACTTTTCAAACAAATAATTGACATTTTGACCATTTTATATAAATAGGCCTACTTCTGAATCAATTCTTGAGAAACTATATAGAAGCTCACCCACAATATAATCATGTTAATAAGAACTACATGTCACGTCTCCGTATCTGATATATATCGATTGGGTGTTTTTGAAAGTTTGATTGACATTGACAATGATGGCGGCATGAAAACTTGACCTAGCCCTAATCGATGCATGTGTAAATTGCCGATTAATAGGCCTACTTTCAACAAAAGGATTAACTTGGAGGTGCGATCAACACAGCCTAATTTCATATGATTAATAACCAGTTTTAATTGGCCAAATCCTGCTATTGTTCCTTTGAATTGATTGGTGTAATAAACAACAAAAACTTCCTCGGATTTACGAACAATGGAAGATTTAAAATGTCAATTAGGCTATATATAGGCCTATTATAAAATCTCACATAATTTGAATCGACGCAAATAAGGGCCTATAGGCCCTAAGTAAAGCACGGGAAAAGAAGATATACCTTTAAAATAAAGTGAATTAAATTACAAAATAATTTGTTGATACCTTCCGTTTATTCAAATTTAGGTGGGAGGAATATGTTTAACCGCTAGAGGAAATGCACAGAGAATTTACCATCTCCGGTAGCGGAGCCGACAATTCCGCTTCGCGGAAGTGCAAACGGATATGTGCAGTACCGCTTAAAATGAAGTAGAAACTTTGTTTATACGTTAGCGGAGATGCAAAAAGATAGTTGCATCCCCGCTAGCGGAAATACGAAGCATAGTAGACACATAAGGAAATGCACAGAAAATTTTACGTCTCCGCTAGGGGAAATACTAAGTGGAGTCAGCACTTCCGCTTAGCGGCAATGCAAACAGATTTGTGCATTACCGCTAAAACTGTAGGGGGAACTTTTTAAACTTATAGCGGAAATGCACAGAAAACTTTGCATCTCCGCTAGCGGAGATACGAAGCGGACCCGACATTTCCGCTTCGCGGAAGTGCAAACGGGCATGTGCAGTACCGCGAAGCGGTACTGCAAATTTTGCTGTTCCAAAAAATAGTTCACTTCCGTCATGTCTATATCTCACTGACCCTCTTGATGTCTCTGGAATAGAGCAAAATTGATTTTTTGTTTTCATTTAGAAAGTCAAATTATGTATGTTATGAAATTATAAAAACTAATACCTTGAACACCTTGTATAATTTACTAAGCGTGATATTGCCATTTGTACCTTATATGATTAACGTTTATTCAAGTAAAGGCTGGATGCTGAATTGCTTAGAGTAAAATTTTTGAAGAGACATAATGCATCATTGTTGATAAAATGTTTCAAGTTTGTGTAATAAACTAAAATGATGTCAGTTTATGGGTTCACGCCACGAAATAGCCTGCCTATTCTTTTACATGTAAAAGTAAGGTTGAAAATCATCATTTTTTGGCCAAATTAATAAACAGCTCCACTTCTCACCTTATTTTTCTACCAGATAATGATGTTTCCCATCAGACAAGATGCAATTTTAAGGGGGTTTATTGGCTTGATTTTGCTGGAGCCTATCCTGGAATGTTGTCTGCAACTTCCGCCATAATTGTTCAGGGCTTCCAGTATGTCTGAGGATGGAATAAAAAGTAAAATGATTAAAAGTTGGCCAAATCATGGAATATGTGCATTATTTGTGATTGGATGCCAAGAAAATATTTGGGAAAAATATTTATTCCAAAAATTGGACCAACCCAAGGTGATTTTTTTTCACACTTATTTTTTAGGAACTATGACAGTGGTTTGTTCAGGCCTGAGTTCAAAACACTTAGGGTTGGGCGATATTATTTTCTGAAGTGCATCCTTATACTATGGTCACATTTGGTCATATGATGCTGGTACAAACGGTTGGGAATTTGCATAGAGCATGCTGACATTTTCAAAACCATCGTTTATGAATTTCTTTTGGTCTACGGATGCAGTTCCACCCTTCCCCCCTAAAAAAAGAAGAAATTAAAAGTGTCAATTGGTAGATTTTAACAGGTTCGTCGTCGTACAAGTTTTAAACTGTCAAGCTTTTGTCGGAGTAGCTCTGACTTTTTCAAGTCAAATATATTATAAAGACATCTCAAAGAGGTGATCTGCTTTTACCACTGTTGGCAAGGGGCAGCCTTCAGTGAATGGCCTATGCGAGTCATCAGTGGGAAGTGACGGCCCACATGTCTTTATAATATATTTGCCCTGAAGAAGTCGGAGCTACTCCTGACGAAAGCTTGACAGTTCAAAACTTGTCCGACGGCGAACCCGTTAAAATCTACCAGTTGTTATGAATTCCCGTCGTAAAAGCCTTTCTCACAAAAAAATAAAATAAAAGTGTGTGTGAAATGGTCAAACAATCATCAAACCACTGTTTATAACTGTAGATCCTATGAAGTATTGTGACGATAGTCTTAGTTTCATATTTACAATTTTAAAAATAGTGAGTAATTTATTCCAAGGGTTTTTTAAGATCTAGAAAAAAAATGAGAAATGGATATAAGGAATAGTTAGGAAAAATCAGGTGGAAATTGCAACAATGGTAAATGAAAAAACAAGATTTCATCGCTTTCCAAAAATATTTTGACAGAATTTTTGGAAATTTGGTAAAATGTGGCATTTGTAAATTATTTAGACAATTGATTATTTTGTGTCAGAAAACATGGGGGTTTTGACCTTACACTCCTATTTCCCTTAGATCCAACCTTATAAAATAAGGTTTAAAAAATCATGAATATTTGCATCCCAAAGTTATCGTACAAACCCAGAATCATCTTTGTGCCTCTCAATCAGCTGTTAATGAAAGCACAGTGCGCTTCACTACAATGCACTAGTTACGCTGTATGCCGGTTTCAGAATTGGCTGTTTGGTTAATGTAGCTTTTCTGTCTGCAAACAATGTGGTATTCAATTGGAAAGTGAGACAGCGATAATTAGCACAGTTTTTGTAAGGCTTTTAAGAAAAGGGAATAATGTATGATGATAAAAGATGTAATGGGAATACTTGAGTAAATATTCAAATATCAAATTAAGTTTCCTTATGTGAAGTAATGGATTATTTTTGGATTTAATTAAATGCTTGCAGTCAGACAGTGCAAAGAATTGTTAATTTCCTTGACATTATTTAAACATGTCTTGGAGGAAAAATATACAATTGAACAATCTAGATACAGATGGAATAAACTGGATGTGATAAATTGGATTTGTTTAAAGCTTGTGATTTGATGTCATAGTGTGTAGGATTATTGCTGGGTTTAATTAAACGCTTGTAGTCATCAATTATATTGAATTGTTAATTAGCTTCATACTGATGATACACCTGAACTCATTTAGGTTGTGCTTTACAACACAAATCTCACTGCATGGGACACTAAAGCAAGGACATGTAGCCTGCTATGTAACTAGCATTGGGATCAAATTCAAGTCTAAGCCAGCTGTAAAGCTTATGGATTACGGCACTTGGAAGCAAAGAAGATTCCAATGAGTACATACCACAAGGTTCACAATCTGCTTGCATGCTTGCTAAATGGCAAATGATTCCTAGTGTTACTCCAGGCTAATCAGTACAGCCAATTTGTGGTGTAATTATTTTTGCCTCGGGTGAAGACTTTGGCAACCGACATTTAAGCTGAGTTGTCACATGGTTGGTGGTGCGCTTTTGTTTTTAAACTGCAAGCTACTATCATATCACTATGCATCATGCGAACGTAACTGTGCTGGGATATTTTATACGTCTTGTGAATGTTAAGCTTATATATGGATTTCAATGTTGTATTGTTCCTACATCTGTTTATGATTCTGCATCAAGTTTTATTTAACTGTAGTTGATATTCGGTGTATCTTTTGGCATCTCCAAGCAGACGCTATTCAAAAGTGTTTTAAATCCGTGTTTCTAAATTGTCTAGCTGGAGCCGGTGGTTCATCTATTGCTGTCTAGCTATAACACCCTATGAAGAAAATTCATCAAGTATTCTTCAGCTGCTTTCCCAATGGATTCTAGATAATTAAACTTTGCTGGAATATCGTGTCACTTTGTTTATTAATTTTTTGCTTTTTATCAATTTGTGGAAGGATTGAATACATTTTGATGTTTATATTATGAAGTTCATGCTCAGGCTTTAGCAAGTTTTGATTTGATGATATTTTATTTAATGTGATTTTGAGACCTTTCTTTGATGGAACATTTTGATTTAATAGCATTAAAACAAATGAGATAAATGTTCTGACTAATATGTCATCGAGTTAAACAAGTTGATTTGATGACATAGTACATATGCGAGGTGATGACATTTTGGTTTGATAACATTACACCCGCTTGTGAATAAAGATGAGCATTTTATGAGCTGTCACAGAATAAACCAATATCTCACATACATGTGTGATGACATTTACAAACCAGGATTTTGAAACACTTTGATTCAATAACATGTAACTAAATGTGATGATACGCCTTGAATAAGTATACATTTTCTGAGCTGTCAACAAAAGTATAAGCAATAGCATCTAACACTATTCAATTTGTCAATTTTACCTATGCAACAATCTGTTTGAATTATAAACAGGGATTTCTATATACTCTACCTCTATGTTATGTAGACACCCTTACCAAAAGTCATTAAGTTCTTCAAATGTAAATGGAACATTAATCTATAGCAATAAGTGGATAAAAGTTATTTCTACCAAGTGGACACAGGTGAAATACCAGGAAACTATAATACAGATAAGGAGTAATGCTTCAATTCCATGTATGGACTGTAACCAGAGGATGTTTATAAGAACCATCACTCATCCCTTGAATGGTGGTACGACTTGTTGATAAAATATTCATGCCATTTTTCATCAAGTGGATTACGTCTAAGAGTATATGACATAGTGGCTGTGATTTAGCACATAGTATCTTTGTATACATTATTCTCCTCAACCTGTCACTAGATCTCTACATAGTGTTTTATTACCAGAGTGGAATATATTATATATAATGCCTTACAAGTGATATGCACAAGCTTTTTAAATATTCATTCTTTACTTCTTCTTGATATATATGCATAGTTTTTGAAGTCTTTGGCTTCTGCATTCTTTGAATTCTTAATACATTTTTAACAAAAACCAGTAACCATGGCGATTTATATGGACCCAGAGATGATGGACAAGATGAACAAACTGAAAGCTACCAGTGAGGATGAGATTTTGAAGAAATTGGACCGAGCCGGAAAACTTCCGGGAGGATCGGCGTACCTTGTGCAGCAAAGAATGAAGGCTGAAGCTGCAAGAGCTCAGGCTGCTTCAGGAGAATCAGGGGGTACCACTCCAGCACAGAGTAAGAATGCTACTATTGTGAAGACTGTTTCCCCACCAGGACCTGCTAAGAAAGTGGTAAGATAACTTATAGAGCAGAAATGTTAAGATATTTTTTTAACAGTTTTACAACATTTACATATTTTTCTAATATTCTTCAATCAAAGAAAATCCTCCTTTTACTTTAGTGACTTGCTGATCTAACTTGCAGATTTTCTAATTCTTATGAATGACTGATTGATTGAATACCTTATGCAATACTGATAAAAATTCAATCCTTTAATTGACAAAAAGCAGATCTGACCCTCATCCTTTAAATGCTAATTTTGAAATTTATTTGTTTGGGGTCACATCAAAAACTACCATTAAGAAAGCATATAGTGACTAACTGTTAATGTTTGATAATGAAAGCTTACGCCTTGTAGCAACTAAATAAATGAGACTAATTTCAACAAAATATATTTCTAAAGAAAATCTTGAATTATTTCTTGAAGTTGGAAAATGTAGGGGCCATGATATCACACCTTCTTGGTTTTCTAAGATCCTTTCCATTCGGTATTTACTTATTTCTGCAATTTGTACGATTTTCATTCTCCTGAATTATGTTTCATAGACTTGCGGGCTGATCACATGTCCATATTAATATGACAGTATGACAAGAGACATCCTCCATTAATGCTTGATTTTCTTTCGCATATTTTTTTATTTTAAGAAATATATCAACAACGTAAGTTATGTCAAATTTTGCTTTTGATTTATTTGATGCTTTGACAAATTTATTTGTGCATTTATGGGCTTAATTTCAGTTTTTATGTTGGCAAAGAAATTCTGTTTTTTGTATAATTTCCACTATATGTTTGCAATATTAATTTTTATATGCTTTTGCTTAAAGCAAATCTTTGTTTTTGTTAAAAATTTGATTTCATTGTATTTAATTTTCAGGCTAGAAAACATGTTGAAGATGATGAAGAAGTAAGCCTACATTAATTATATTTGTTGCTAGTCTGTTTCAAGAGCAGATCCTTTTTCTATATTTTTGTTCTAATCAGATTATTTTAATATATTCGTACTTGATCTTTTTTGTTAGGTCCGTGGCATACAACAGTATGATGACTCTTTTTCTGAAATAGTTTTTGTCAGTTATTTCATGCAATCATTTGAGTAGAAAGTTTGTGTATTTTGTAACTTAGAATTAGCAAAAAGACAAGATGAAAAAACAAATGAAAACTTGATTGTAGTTTCTACAAGTACAAAATTTACTTTTAAGTTGTCTGTTCTATGTCATTATTTGTAAAGATCTATTAATTCTTTGTTCAGGAAAATATTTCTGGTAGAATTTAGCAGCATAAAACATAGTGACTGTATTTGGCGAGTAATTGCACATAAGCAGACTCCTTATTAGAATGAGTCATTTTGACTCAAATATCGTGGTATTAAGTTAATTGCTACTCATAAAAAGTTTGCTTCCATTTTTGTAACTTACCTTGTTTCGTACAATTTGATAGTTATCACTACTTTAATTCTAATTGGATCTCCTCTTGAAACTTAGAACCATTTAGAAAGTTTCCATTCCATTTAGGATGCTTCCACGCCAATTATCAAAGATGTGCCCAAACCAACTAGGCCCTTCCATACTAGTTAAGTTGTTCCCATACAAGCTAAGATTATTTCCATTCTAGTTAGGTCATTTCCATACCAAAAAGTTTATGATTTTGTTCCAGAAAATAGCATTAGTGATATAGCTCCATCTCCAAGTAGAATAGTTTTGATATTTGGTTTTCCAAAAAGTGTACTTTCATGTAGATTGTATATTTTACTTTGTGGGTCAAAGAAAGTTTGTGTATTGATTAAAAAACTACAAAAACATACACAATAAACATGCAAATATGAAACATGTAACCACAGACAAACATTTCCAACATTTTAACATAGTTCTTGTCCGAGATATATTTTTTGTGTTATCATTCTCATATTTAAGAATTTGCCTATACTCAAATTCCTGTCCAAAATAATTGTGTATTTCGCCACCACAACCTGGTCCTTTCTGTCATAGTAATGATTTGTATATTTTTAGAAGACAACTTTATAGTGTACTAAATAAAGTCTGTATACTCCCTTATTTTAACCTACATATGCAACCCTACTGTAACATTGTATAGCCCACTACATCACATCTATGTGTAGTTTTAATTTTAGCGGGGACATTGATTTTAAATGATTCTTCTATGTGTTAATTGCCATGATAATTTGTAATTTTATGATTTATTTTTTATATACCATATATAATTGTTGCATGATAAGATGTAAGTATAATTTGCTACAAAATTAAAAATTTAAATAAAGGATCTTAACATTAATACCAACAAAACCCCCCCCCCCCCCAAAAAAAAAGATGTTCTAGTAGTCTTTAGATCCTAATAGGTTATCAATATTCATTGATTAAATGAAAAAGACTTTGATGAAAGTTTGAAAATACTATTACTACCGTACTTAACTATTTCCATAGATTAAAATATTTCAAGAGCTTTATTATGATTATTGTATTAAAATTTCAATTTGCTTGTGTAAATTCTGAATTGAAATACAAGTGTTATGCAAGATTGTGATCAACATCTTTATACATGTTTATATTACCTTATAGCATTTCCATCAGGTATAGAACATTATTTACACAGCATGAATTCATTTTCTATTGTAGAATTATTATGTTCAACAAAATCATGAAATTTCAGCTTTAATAGTTTCCTACTTGTTAAATCACTATGGTTACCATTAAGTTTAGTTAAATCAACTTGAAAAATAGAACATTAATTGCTTGAACCATTTCTGAATGTTGTTAAAGTTTTAATGCTGATGTGTGCATTATATGTTTGTAATGGGTGAAAAAGCACAATTAAAATGTTTTACAAAATTTAAGTAGGGTGTTTTCCATATAGATTAGTACTGAAATAGATGAACAAAAATCTGGCAGGTAGTATATATAATATTTGATGTTAGGTTTTTGTCACTTAAACTGTCAATATAGTTTAATTTGAACTTTCAGCAAAAATTAGTTGTGACATTCTCAAATTTAAAACACTTGATAAAGAGGTGAAAAATTTATCACCTTCCACACTCAAAGTTTAATTCTGAATTTTATTGATAAATACGTCTTCAGATAGAATGTTAATTGAATTTTAATTAAGGTGTTTTTTTCATGGACTATGATGAGGTCATCATGTTCATTGTTGTACATCAGAACTAATTGAAATAAAACTGAACGTTTAAGATATTTAAACACAATATTGTCATCAAGAACGATTATGAATATTTGGAACCTTTTTGTTTGCATTTAATTAACATTAATTAGGCTACCAACACTATATACTCAAAATTATTCGGCATGATTAGCCGTCAATGTCAGCAATAATCTTTCATTAGTTTCTCTGTTGTCATTTAAATTATGTTCCAAGATTGATGAATGTGTTGATTTACTTTGTATTGCTTGATAACAATTAAGCAGGATGTAAAATATGAACCAAATCAGAGTGCTTCCTGTGATGTCATGAGAAATCCTAAATTGCTTTGTTTTATTGAGGGTAGCTTATGGTCCAACTTCCTACACACATAGTCTATAACAGCTCTGAAATATTGCTATCATTTCAGCTGACAAAGCAAGTAAAGTTAAAATTAGTGTTGGGTTCAAAAACCTCGCTTAGCATTTATAAAGCTGTGTATAATGTTGTAAACAATTTCAATCTTTGATTTCAAACTACTTAAACCCCTAAGGGGCGCACCATTTGATTTTCAGGGGGGGCATGAAAGTTGGGGTCGAGTCAAGTTTTTTTTTTAGCCGCCGAAGGCGGCAACATTTTTTTTCCCGCCGCCTTCGGCAGTAAAGTTTTTTTTATTACATTTTTTATGTTTTTCTTTACTTTGAAGTAGTTGGGTAAAGTTTTTTTTCTTACTCATCTTTAGGGCAAGATTTTTTTTTTCAATGCCTTCGGCGGCAAAGTTTTTTTTCTTCAAAAAACTTCCATGCCCCCCCTGAGAATCAAATGGTGCGCCCCTAAGTTAAAAACATAGCAGAAATAATGACTTTCTAGTTAGCTATGTAAATGGCACTTACTAAAGTATGGAAAGTTCAGTTCTCCAAATTATATGCCTCTAGGGAAAGAATGATTTCTACTCAGTTTCATTGTCTTACTTCGAAAAACAAATCCTTCTGAGATCTAATCTCTTTTGCAGACATGACAATGCCAGGATGACATTAATGTTTCAAGTGTATGGCCTCAACAAAGATATTATTTTATTGCAGAAAATTCTCTATTTTGACAATTTATATGTGAATTTCTTTTATTGTTTATATAAGTATTTGATACATGGGACAGCCTGGTGATGATGTGCTTTATGACATTACTGATCAGTCAAAATGTTTTCTCTTGGAAAGGGCCTGAGCTGATTGAAGAGAGGTTGGGGAGTAGTGTTGAAGAGGTTGCAGAGTAGTATAGCGTATAGTGAAATGGGCAAATTGTTTTCAGTTGAAATGATAAAGCATTTTTGAGAGCATTTAAAAAAAAGAACACCTAAATACGTTATAGTAGTTAGGAGGTTGTTGAACCTTGCTAAGGAGCATAATATAATATTCATAGTTGTACCAGTGAGAAAATCTAAACTATATAGAAATAGAATATATGAGTTGTGCTCTGGTAAAATGAGCGGAAAGTCACGATTTTCAAAATTGAGTTTATGTTATGTTTTAATTCTCTATAATCTCAGTGTTCGAATGATATATAATATATCATACTTTCTTTCTACAAATTTCATTTAGAGAACAAAATGCAAGGTAATCCACCCAAAATCTGGCAGTAATAAATTGTTGCAAATCAATTTTAAAGTTACTGATTACTATAATAACAAAATGCGATCAATTGCCCTTGAATAATTGCACTTCCCGGCATAATTGACTTTCAAATGTGAGGTATAGGTTAACAATTATGCATTAATGCGTTTTATGTCAAAAAACGAAATTTGATCTTTTTCACCATATTTTTGCTTTAGCAGCCATTTATTCAGAATCTTCAATCATGACTTTCTGCTCATTTTGCCAGAGCACCACTCATATGTAAAAAGACTCCAAAGTTTACTCTACACAAGACCATTACTGATACACCATATATATCAAAGTTTAATGTTGTGAAAGATCCATGGTTTTATTTATATACAAAAACATAGAGAAATGGCAACATTTTACAAACAAATTGATTCAAGCCAAGATTGAAAAAAGAAAAGCATCTTTGTCAGATGGACTGACATGGTGTTGAATAGCAGTAAAACACACAATAAGTGAACATGTTCTGATATGTATGTTATCTGGCTTTGAGTCACAAATAGGTCCATCAAATATCATGGATCTGTTACATATTAGTTTATTACCCTAAAAAATTATAGAAAACATGCATTTTTTGCTAAAACTTCTTTATGTATTTGGGAAAGTTTGGTATCATATGAAAGGTCTGTTTATACTCTAGTTATGTGCAAAAAGTGAACTTCTCATGATTTTAATTAATGAAGTTATACTTGAAAAAGCAATCAGGGAACACGATGGATCGGGTGAAGGCGGCGACGGTGGAGGCGGCGCGCATAGGATTACATGCAAAAGTGTACGAAGGTTATGATTTTTGAACACATGTATTATTAAAAATAAAAATGCTGGGGTCATAATTTTTTGAATATATCTCAATGAGATATGTATAATGCTAAAACATGTATCTAATATTGACATGTCATACACATTTTGTTGTTTCTTAATGGTTTATATGTGGGTAATTTTCTCTATACATTACTGTACAAAACATGCATTTACACTCCCGAGTTGACGTAAATGGTAAAAGTTATACATTATTCAAAAGGAAATTTGTCGAGGAATCCAATTATGTGATTATTTTTTAGGTAGTGTGTACATGAAAAATCTTTTGACCGATAAATGTCCCAAAAATTAATGAGTCGTTTCATAGATTTTGACCATCCTCAATATTTTGACCACAATGAAATTGGTCACCAAATGAATTATTTTATGGAAGGCTATCATTACATCCTTCAAGTAATGTTTAAGTCATCTGGATACACCTTTCCTCAACAAAATCTCATTGGTGCCAAGTTGGTTGACCAAAATGGTCTTTAATTTTATTTTGCACCCTGTATAATTTTTACCCATCCCTAAAAAATAGACTTATTCAGGTAAAATTGAAATTCTCGGAAAGTAAGCTTTCCAAAAATATCGAACTTTGTAGGTTTTAAGTGTTTATATTCAGAGTTACGATCCATTGAATACAAATTGGCATGGTTTTACCAATGTTTTTTGTGAAACAAAAAATATGACCAGTTCATGACTTACGTCCATATGCACTTTTACAGTATTTATTCAACATCTTCATTCATGACTTCCCACTTATCTTATTAGAGCACCTTGTCATTTGTTTGGGGCCACTCAAACTATAATTCTGAAGTAGATCTTGGTCCTTAAAAAGTCTACAATCAAGCAAAAACGTTGTTGGGATTGATATGTTCTTTTGGCTTCATTAAACCGTTAACAGGAATAGCAGTTTCTATTTCAGTACATTCTCAGGAATTTATAGAATGTTTTCAGAAGTTTGAAACTCTTTATCAAAATATGTGCTACAGTCACTTTAATTTTTGGTTTTTAAATTTAAAAAACGATATGTTGAATATGGATATCATCTTGCAAAAACAGTTTTTTGATGACATTTGTAATAAATAGTAGACATTTTAGTAAATTTGGTATTGCATTGTACCTTATCCCTTGTCAATTTAATTGATGTGGATATTTTGTGTACATTGACCTCAAGAAATGAAACTCCTTTAGTGTTTGGTTTTCAATTTAAAAAAAAAAATGTTGTGTATATATATCCTCTTGCAAAAACATTTTTGACTAATTTTGTAATAAGAATAGACCTTTTGGTAGATTTGGTATTGCATTGCTACCCCTTGCTGATTTGATCGATATGGATATTTTGTTTACATTGACCACAAGAATAAAGTCGTTGTATAGAATATAGAATGAAATGGACACCTGGGTACATTAACGTCTGTGTAATTTGATCATCATCAGGAGTTTGGTCCCAGGCAACATCTCTCTTGTCTAGGTATATCCCAATGACCATTATGATGTCTAAACTGGAGTTACTCCATAAACATTAGCTTCATGTGTAATTTAATCTTCATAGAAGATCAGTCCTGCATGCAACTTCCCTCATGTATCTCCCTGATCCTCATGATGCATATGGAATGGGTCAAACTGTGATTACTTTAATCATGTTA
>JXSR01S013587.1:11926-28550 GCA_000969725.1 Ophiothrix spiculata
ATCTCAAGTTCGAATCTTACATCTCATATCTTGGCTCACCAGATTATCAAAATGTTCTGTTGATATTACAAACCTGTAATTTGTTCGTTTTAAATTAATATTTAAATTAATCTGAATTTTGCTTACACATCATGATACAACTTAGACGAGTAAACAAAACATCGTGGCAAAGAGTCATGTTTATTTTTACATTAGAATGTTAATTAATGCTTATTTACTGATACTATATATTACTCGGAAATTATTTTATAAAAATTGAAATTTTTATAGATTTTAAATAATTTCAAACTCTTGAAAATGACAACTATGCTTATATATATATGATAATTGTATTCTTTCAGAAAAAATTTACTTGACGTACGAGTGTTCTTTGAAGAGTTAAGCAAGCAAGATATTTCACAGGAGGCTGCATATCCATTTACAACATTACTAAGTAAGTCAGCAGGCACGACCAGAATTCTCTTATTGACATTAATTTATGACTGATGAAGCATAATGATGTATTCATGTGAAACTGCGCAACTCACTTGCTTAGACAGGTTCGAAATGCAGTGACTCATTGCACTTTTGACCATAATAGGTTTTTCAGTCACAGTTTGTTACAAACTGGTATTCTGAAGTTTTACAGCCTGTGCATGAATGGGCACACGTTATAATTTAAAAATGTCACAAGCGTTACCAAAACGTTACACCAAAATGTCACAAAAAACAAAACAAAGCATTTAAAGACATCCTGGCAAAAGAATTTCCTGCTACTTTTATGGAATTATTTATATACAAATATGTTACTCATCATGGTACAAAATCAACATGTGAGATAAATGAATACGCCAATGTAAGAAACCCCCAACTCCAATAGCTCCCTTCTGTCAATTATACTTATGAAATATAAATGCATGCAAATCTCTGAAAATGCTTTCACATCACTAAAATAGCATTTCCATGTCAATATCCTAATCATAGTGTCACATTTGACCTTGTAGTTGACTTTTTAGACGTTGTTAGACAATTGTTATAGTACAGAGTTGCTATATATTTAAACAGCCAGTACAAGAAAACCCCAACACCATGAGCTCCCCTCGGCAACTATATACTAGAAAAATTATCTAACAATGTCTAAAAAAGTCAACTACAATGTCAAATGTGACACTATGATTGGGATTTAGACATGGAAATGCTTATTAGTGATTTGAAAGCATTTTCAGAGATTTGTATGCATTTATATGTTACAGAACTTAACAGAAGGGAACTATTGGGGTTGGGGTTTTCTAGAACTGGCGTATTCAATTTTTATTTTGAATTCATTTATAACAGAAAATATGTCTGTGCGATGTCACAAACGTTACCGAACGTAACATAAACTTTATTCAAGATTTTGGCGATTTGATTTTTAACACCTACGTGTCTTGACCAGGGTCTTGTGAATTCTACTATCAACAACAAACTCGTGGATAGACTGCTAAGTTCTGAAGCCATTTAACTCTCGTCCTACGAAGGGGTTAGGGTAGGCCGTCAAAGTTGGGGTACAGTGGGGGTGAAATCCCGGAATTCGCAATTTTGAAAAATTTTATGCATGCTATATCCGATGAAAATTCGATATTTAGAAATTTTATAGCAAAATTTTGATTTTGGTGGACATTTTTGCCATGATGCAATTTTGCCTGATTTTCTGATCCGAAAGTAGATTTATGACGTCATAATTACGTAACACCTCGGTCAATTTTGATAAGCTTGGTATCGTTACATAGGAGAGGATCATACCTATCTATTAATATCAAATCAAAGTTCATAGATGTCCTTTCCAAAATATTAGGGAGGGGGTTGCAACACCCCCTTCATTCGGAGTTCGTATTACAAAAAATAGTTCTTTAGGGCAAAGGTTATAATGGTGATTTTACACTATTTTGGTCATAAACGTTACCCTGGAAGTACTCCTGGAATCGACCGTATTTCGTTTAATCAGCAACTTACTGAGATACGGATGTGTTCTTATCCTACGTACTGCATGCAGACCATTAGGTGAATAAACTTCACTAGAAGCCTGTGTACGCGAACTTAAAAGGGAGGTATATGCAGTGCTATGTGGAGAAGCAGTAAATAACCTTTGCCAAGCATCTACCCATGGAGTGAAGTGATTTTTCACCTGTCGTGCTGTCATGGTGGCTTTGATTTCCCGTACGGGTGCTTCTTTCCCTCCTCTTGTTATAACAGGCTAATTGATCCAAATCAAAAAAGTGGTCATGCTATCTGACGACAAGTATAGCGTTACACTTGTCTGTGTTCTGCTGTTGATGCCATGATATACGTTGACATAAAAACAGCCCTTTCAAGTTGCCATATTGAATTAATCTGATACATCATGTTTTAAATGTGTACTTTCTCTAATAATTTGTCTTACAGGTGATATTGGTGGTAACATGGGACTAATGGCTGGGATAAGTTTAATCACTGTAGCAGAAACCTTCGATTTCATTATCAAATCCATTTGGAAGACATTTTGTTTGTAGAAAAGCACGCTAATAGACCATATCAATAATTGACATAATCCCGCCGTTGATGGGGTAAATCCACAGAACCGGACGGGGAATCGGAACTCAGAACGAGGCCAAGAATGATAAACACACTACTTGCTCTCGCTCTGAGTTCCGTTCCCCGTCCGATTCTGTGGATTTACTTCATGAACGGCGGGAGTCGATTATCGATATGGTCTATAGACCACTTTCGTATGTCCTATAATGCATCTTGAAAGTACCGCAAATACGGGACCTTGTGACGTAGGCTGCTCAGTCTACCATATTAGAAGTTCTGCGCACTGCGCACAACTCGACTGCGCAATTTACGTCACAAAGCCCCGTATTTGTGGTACTTTCAAGATGCATTATGGGACATACGAAAGTGGTCTATCATCGGGTTTTACGTATTTGAGAAGTATTACAATTTACCCAATGAGACACGCAAGGAAAATGGTGATCGTAATAATGGGACAATAATGTTTATTTAATTAGTAACTGTATCTCAATTTCTGATCAATTTAACTAAATGTTAATAAGTTAATATTCATACATTATTCTTGGAAAGACAAATTAAGAGTTATAAGAAATGAACTTTGGTATTGTCATATCAGATACTAGAATTAAAGTTAATCTGTGTTGGTAGATACAATAAGATGTCTAATCTGTCGGTCACAGAACCATTTTTAACATACCTTAAATTTTCGGCTATACAACTTTAGCCTTCGTCTGGAGATGGACTGGCAACTCAGAATAGAGGTCAGTGACCTTTTGTTCATTTGACCTCAAAATCGAGTCGTAAACTCTCGGTATTTTTGTGGCGGACCCGTCTTTGTTCAGTGACGGTTGGTTAACTCTGATAGGCCATTCCTATATTGGCGTATTTTCGCCGCTAAGGGGTCTTAAAACAAGGTCATGAATGGCATCATACACATGTGGCATAACCCCATATTTGGAGGCAAACTGCAACAGGAAGTTGTTTTAACGTGTTCTATCTAGATAGGTTCTATTGATCACAGGTAACATCGCTAGGGTGGACACAAAATCCGTCTGTTTTATTGGACCCTGCAAGAGAGTAGGGGCGCAAAGACAATGCATGAGTTGAATTTCAACATAGATAAAATTAGTTTAGTCGAAAAGTAAGGTTTACACGCACCCCTGAAATATACTTCTAACATATGTCACTATATTTGAAATTTTGTGTAGAATACGTTTAGCGATGTTAACAAATTCTAAAAGTGTCCCACGTATCATTTTTATGCAAATTAGTGCCGCCATTATGAAAAAATATTGTTTTAATCATATCTCAACTAATACTGCATAAAAAATTACAAATTTGGTGTCTATAGGGCCTACCTATGTTTTGAGGGTCAAATAAAACAATTAAAACAATTAAAGAGTGATCACATGCTACAGTGACGTAATAATATGCAAATTAGGGTCGCCATTGAGATCCAAAATGGCCGCCAAAATACCATTTTAGGCACAAAAATGGGTAAGACTGACTTTGCAACAGTAGCAAAAGCATGAAATATTCAAAATAATCGATGGAAAATGGCTTTGAGGGCAACCAGAGGAACATTCCATCCTTGATAAGGGCAAGTGCATGTTTCAAATCCAATATGAAATCTGTTCTTAGATCCAAAAACACCAAATAAGATCATTTCTTCCCAAATGAGGGTCTTAGCATATTTCAAATTCAATATGGAGCCTGTACCGAGATTCAAAATGGCCGCCCAAATACAATTTTTGTACACGAAAATTGGTTAAAGTGACTTTGAAACTGTATCAAAAACAACCAATGTTCAAATGAAGAGCCCAGTTCCAAAAGGGAATAACTCCACTTTTTGTCAAAATTGGGTTATCTGCGGGTACCATCAAGAATCTAGGCGTTGTATTTGATCATACTATGTCAATGACTGACCATGTTAAGGCTACATCAAAAACTGTCAATTTCCACTTACGTAATATTTACAGAATCCGCCGTTTCATTACCGTTGATAGCTGCCACCACCTCGTCCGGTCACTTGTTTTATCTCGCCTGGACTATTCAAATTCTTTGCTTCATGGTATTTCGGCTAAAGACTATAAGAAATTACAAACCTTACAGAACCGGGCAGCCAGAACCATTTTTCGTGCAAACAGGTATGACTCATCGGAACCACTACTTACTCAACTCCACTGGTTACCAATCAAATCTAGGATCATTTACAAACTCATGTTGCACACTACACCGCCCTGGAAGCTTTTCCCGATATTTCTCTACACTTGTTAATTTTCCTCTAATATCTCGTGACCTGTGCCCTATTGAGACCTTTGCTCTATCGAACATTAACCGGGTACAGAGGAGAACTCTCACTTTGAAGACCTCACTGGCTGAATGTGTATCAACTTTCAAGTTCTGCCTTGCTGTTCCATTGTGATACATCAGAGTGTAAGTACAATTTTTATAGGCCTAATTGCAGATCTGCGAGTCAGCGATTACAAAGGGGATGACCACAAGGCCTAATGGTTACTCATACGAGTTACTCCATCAGTGCATGGAAAAACGAGATAAGTATCTTTTTTTTTTCCATGATCAGTGCTTTGTTGTATTTGTTTTTCTTTTCTTATTGCACTTCAACATGTTCAATAATGAATATTATTAGACACATCAGTGTCGATCGAGGAGCTCCGGGGTTTGGCCCGATCAGCCGAACTTTCACGCATAGACCAAGTTTTAACTAGACGAAAAATACATGGGAAAATTTTGAATATTTCTCAGAATCGGTTCTGTGCAACATTAAATTACAGGTTTCATTTGAAAATAGACACCATATTCTAATCATTTTGTTCATAAATAAAATGTTGCACAGTACCGATTTTGACATTTATTTGATTAAATTTGCCATAGAGAACTTAGAAAATGGCGAAAAAATTGAAGTCAAGTGAATGGAAATAAAATCTAATCTTTGTAAAGTGACGTTATCTTTTCAGCTTCTGGTCAGTGAATTATTAAGTATAAAGTTCTACAAACATAATTCGGTCATTTTTTCAGCATGTAATGCTTTAGTTTGTCCGTGAAAAAATAAAATATGAAAAATGCATCAGTCGGTATTTTCCGGAACTGAAACCGGAAATAGCTTCAACATGAGGAAATTTTCCTAAAGTATAGAATTAAACGCCGCGAAAAACGTTTCTAGTTATTAACCTTCCAGGGCGGTGTAGTTGCACACCTTCAAAGGATTTCATGGACTTCTTCCATCATACCTCACTGCTTTTCTCACACAGTATACTCCCAAAAGGGCTAACCTGAGAAGTGGTGATGACAACTTCCTTCTGACAATTCCACGTATTAGACTCGCTCATGGTGATAAATCATTTCATGTCATTGCTCCACGCATATGGAACTCTCTACCCGCATCTTTACGCAAATGTTCGACCGTCAACAAGTTTAAAAAAGGTCTCAAATTCTATTTTTTTCCAAAGTAGTGTGTGCTCATTCCGCCTCACGGATGCCTTATTTTTTGGTGCAATTTTAATGCTCATGTGTTTTCTTTGTTATATTGTTGTTTTTAATATTTTGTGCTTTGGCACATTTGTAGTTTAAGATGTAGTTTAAGCTGTAATGTAAATTGTAGTGTAAGTTGTAAAGCGCTTTGACCTATTTTGACTAGGTGCTTAACAAATGCTGCTTTATTATTATTTATTATTATTATTATTATTATTAGTACCAATGAGCCGTATTTCCCCCTCTAGTTTCATGGAATGAAACCCTTTTCCCAAAAAAACCTTTTGTTTCGATAATGGGTTTTTCTGCTATGCTTTACTGTGTTAGTTTTGTCATGAAATTACCGATTTTAGTTCCAAAAGGCATTAACTCAACTAAAGTTTACCATTTTAGTTCGAAAGGGAATAACTCCACGAATGAATCAAAGACATATTGCAATTAAACGTAATCTTTCCGATTTCTCAAACAGATTGCGTTTTAGTCACTAGCATATGTCCTAATATTTAACAACCTTCAAAATTAATATAAATGTCAATGGGCCTGTAATTAAAAAAGTATGTTTTTCTCCCATTTCACTTTTTTGGAGTTATTCCTTTTGGAAACAAACTCTTCAAATATGATGAAACATAGCTTTCAGGGTAACTATGCGAGCGTCTCTACCAAAATTAAGTTGTTCGCATGTTTCAAATCCAAAATCCAAAATGGAGCCTGAACTGAGATCCAAAATGGCGGCCAAAATACATTTTTATGTGCAAAAAGGGGTCGGTGGCTTTTCGAAACAGTATTGAAAGCACAAAATGTACAAAATAATCAATGGAGAATTGTTTTGTTGACCCTTAACCCTCGTCTAACCAAGCTTTTTTTTTTTTGTAACACGTCAACCAGGGAGGGGGTTGTTACAACCGCCCTAATTTTTTTATAACGGAACCCGCTATGAACTTGGTTTTGCTATCAATAGATAGGTATGGTCCTCCCCTATCCAACGATACCAAAATCACAAAAATCGGCCAAGGCGTTACGTAATTATGACGTCGTAAAGGTCGAAAATCTGAAAAATCTTAATTTTGGCAAAAATGGCCACCAAAAACAAAATTTTGCTAAATAACAGAATTTCATCGGGTTTTTTGCATATACCTAAGGGAAATGACAATTCTAACATGCCCTGCAAGTTTTAGCCTTATAGCATGCGTATCTTTTTTCAAAATGGCGATTTAGAATTTTCAAAAATGTCACCGGGTTGCAACCAACCCCCAACCCCCACACCCTAACTTTTACGGCCTACCCTAACACTACCTTAGGTGGTACCCCCCTAATTTTTTCATCAAAATGACCGCAAAGGATCAATTATATTGATTATTTTATGTTTTTGATACAGTTTCAAAGACCCTTTAACCAAATTTTGAGCATAAAATGATATTTTGGCGGCCATTTTGGATCTCAGTACAGACCAAATATTAGATTTAAAACATGATAGCTTGCTTATTTTGAAAGAACTGCCGCTGTTAAGGATCAACAAAGCAATTTTCCATTGATTATTCTGAACATTTAGTGCTTTCAATACCACCAACCCACTTTTGCACATAAAAACGTATTTTGGTGGTCATTTTGGATCTCAGTTCAGGCTCCATTTTGGATTTGAAACATGCGAACAACCTTATTTTGGTAGAGACGCTCGCATAGTTACCCTTAAAGCTATTTTTCATCAATTATTTTGAACATTTGTTGTTTTTGATACAGTTTCAAAGTCACTTTAACCCATTTTCGCGTACAAATTTGTATTTGGGCGGCCATTTTGAATCTCGGTACAGTCTCCATATTGAATTTGAAACAAACTAAGACCCTTATTTGGGAAGGAATGATCTTATTGTTACCCTCAAAGCCATTTTCCATCAGTTATTTTGAACATTTGGTGTTTTTGAGACCGCTACAAAGACACTTTAACCCATTTTCGTGCGTAAAATTATATTTTGGCAGCCATTTTGGATCTAAGAACAGGTTCCATATTGGATTTGAAACATATGCTTACCCTTATCAGGTATGAAATGTTCCTCAAAGCCATTTTTCATCGATTATTTTGAATATTTCATGCTTTTGATACTGTTGCAAAGTCAGTCTTACCCATTTTTGTGCTTAAAATGGTATTTTGGCGGCCATTTTGGATCTCAGTTTAGGCTCTATATTGGATTTGATACAAGCAAACAATACAATTAGGGAGCAAATGATCATGTAGTAACCCTAAATGTTATTTCCTGTTAATTATTTATGATACCAGACATCTTAAAGTCTGTTTTGGTCGATTTTAACGAAAATCGGCTATTTTGGCTATTTTCCCCGTAATTGCGACCCTAATTTGAATATTATTACGTCACTGAAGCATGTGATCACTCTTTAATTGTTTTAATTGTTTTCTTAGACCCTCAAAACATAGGTGTTGACACCAAATTTGTATATTTTTATGCAGTATTAGTTGAGATATGATTAAAACAATATTTTTCCATAATGGCGGCACTAATTTGCATAAATTTGCATACAAATGATACGTGGGACACTTTTAGAATTTGTTAACATCGCTAATCGTATTCTACGCAAAATTTCCAATATAGTGACATTGTTTGTATATTTCAGGGGGGTGCATGTAAACCCTACTTTTCGACTAAACTAAATCTTTTTAAAACCATTCTAACATGTTCCTCTCATCATAAGGAACCATCATAAATAGCCTATCTCTAAATGGGTCTTGAGTTTATACCCAAAAAAATACCAGGTAACGTGTTGGGCCTGGGGAGGGAAAAATCTAAAAGTGTCAGGTTTAGTTAAACAGTGGTCTCGCCTTGCAAAACTGTCTACACAAAGGGTTAATTTCCAACGTCTGTGATCAGTCATTGCTTTGGTATCAAGCAAAACTCCTAAGTAACAATTAATACAAGTAACAAAAACTTTACCTCGACCTGTAACCTTATATGTGTACCGCCGCGGCAAAAGGGTCCAGTTGTCGGCTCCTACATGTTGCTCCTTGTAGCATATCTAATGTATGGTATTTGTATACATCAGATATGCTACAATGAGCAACATGTAGGAGTCGACAACTGGACCCTTTTGCCGCGGCGGTACACATATAACAATGACTGATATTACATCCTCCCCTAACCTCTAACGGGTATGTGAATATTTTGTTTATACACTCGAATGTAGTCATATTTCTTTTAACCAACATCAACATTAGGTTCAATTTTGGTTCAATTTTCTTCACATTTTTAACCATAATAATGTTCAACTTAGTTTATATGAATATACGAAACCTCTACTTTTGAAAATAACCCGGAAAGGAATGGTTGCGTGAATTCAATGTTTTGAAATTCTAATACTCCTTCGAATGGGAAATATGAAAAATTCCGAACAATCAATAGAAAAACATTGATGTAACGGCTGCCAGGCCATATGCTTTAAGCTGTGAGTTCTATTCTTGCTGTATGTACCTGTCATATTGCCTTCATATCATCTACACAGACTCAAGATTTATTTGAGCTATGATCAAAAGTTTCACTGGGGACCGCAATAGCCCCATAGGCATTATAGCCCCAGCATCCCCTAAATTGTAGTTTGTACTAGTAGGATTTATTGATGACCGTGCTTACATGTATAACAAACGTTACTTTGGAATCGTCCATCATTTAATTGTATTGTAATTGTATTTTCATTAATCAGCCTCGGGATCAGCCTCCCTAGTTATTACAAAATACACCATGGAAAATATGAAAAATTCCGAACAATCAATTGAAATACATTTAAAGCATAGAGAACGTATTACATGCAGACGTTGTATTGATAAGCCAACATGTTCTAGGACAACCTCAAAACCATATTTGGTGTATTTTTGATGCATACAACTTGGTATTCAAGCAGGGTCTTTTTCTCTATTTTATTGTAAACTATTAATGTCTATTTTGAATTTGACATTTACAATAAAGAAATTCCTGGTTACACAATTTACAACACAGTTCTTCTTAAGAAAATTGTGCAAAACTGGGGAATTATTTTTTTATCTTTATCAAAGTTCACTTCCTGTTACAAATTGTAGTTTGTACAGTAGAATTTTGATAATCGTGCTAAAGGTTTAAAATTTATATTCAATTGTAATATCATAACTATGTATGCATCCAACAGGCTAATTATTAAACATTTTGTGTTTAGGAGTAAAGGCCAGATTTCTTTTATTCGTTTGCGGTGCGGTTGCGGTGCGTTTTGCATTGTAAGGGTACTGGTAGTGGTATAATTCAAATTTCAACCTGATACCATTCAATCGTGTGTCTTAAATTATACCACTACCAGTACCCTTACAGTGTAAAACGCACCGCAACCGCACCGCAAACGGATAAATGGAATCTGACCTTTTAGTCGTTATCATTGTAGGGTATAAAGTATTTTACGCAAGCAGTATGTAATCATTATTTAGGTGTTTTTGAACAACAACGTATACTTTGGTTCAGTAATGGTATACAATGTTTGTAATGCAAAATAATATTCTTATTAATCAACCTTCTTAGTTATTACAAAATATATACACCTCGCACAAAAAGAAACGCAATGTGTCTTTAGATCGGTAGTGTGTCAAAGTTTGATGATTCTGAACGTTTCCGAAATTTATTGCTGCATCTTAGCTCTTTCATGTAAAACACTTAACTTGTAGCTACTTGTAAAAATGTGGGTTGCTCTGGCAAAATGAGAGGAAAATCGCAAATCTACATTTTGAATAAATGGCATCTAACGTAAAAATAGGGTGAAAAGTCAAATTTAGTTTTTTTGACATAAAACGCCTTCATGCATGAGTGTATACCTATACCTTAAGTTTCGAAGGTCAAATTTGCCGGGAAGTGCAATTATTTACGGTTAATTGATTGCATGTGGCTATTATACACTGTTGTAATCGATATCTTTGAAATCGATTTGCAGCTAATTTTTAATGCAATATGTGACCCGTCATATCGAAAGGTACTTTAAGGTCGGCAAAATCAAAATTGATTTTTCGGTCTCATCTTAAAGCTGAGATTTTCAGCTTTAAAATGACACCTTGATTTTGGTTATTGGATGTTCGGTTGCGAAGTTACACCCAAATTGGTAAAAGGCATCGGGCTGATTCGGAAAACTATAGTTCTGAGAAAATCGAGTTTAAAGTTTTTGTACTTAGTAAATCTTGTCTGGAGAGAGGATTTTTAGCTTGGTTTTTAATACATTTTTCTTATGTTTTGGATGTTGAAACCTGATTAATATGATAGAATACACTTCAATGATAACCTTTCTGATGAAATTAGACATTCGACCTTGGACGTGATTTTAGACTATGCTTAGCTTCAATGGCCCGTATCTCGTAATGTATTATGCCGGTATTAAGGTACCTTTCGATACGACGATCCACATATATTCAGTGGACTACTTGGGATTTCGATCTGTAAAGGAAGAATGGAGAAAGAAAGAGTGGCGTATTATACAAATATATACCGACTTGAAGATCTCTGGTTAAAACTATGAACCTGAAGTGACTAAAATAGCAAAGTTTTAGTCACTGAAGGATCATAGTTTTAATCCAGAGATCTGAAAAAGTCGGTATATATTTGTTTTATATAACGCATTAATAAATTTCTGATTTCGGTAATTTCCATGTGCTAAAAATCTAACTTAGTAAGGTAAAACATTTGAACAAATACACTCACACAATGCTTACAATGAATGTGTGCGTAGGTAAGTGCCCGTAATTGCTTGCGCGTATAAGTTTGATTAGTGCGTAATTTCGTGCGTGAAAGTTGCTTCGCGTATAAGATAAATGTAGTAAGCCCTATATAGTATTTCCGAAAGTGCTAAATAGTACTTTCAAAAGTACTATTTAGCGCCATATAGTACTTTCAAAAGTACTATTTAGCGCCATATAGTACTTTCAAAAGTACTATTTAGGGCTTTCATCAATCTGGTTAAAGCTATTTGAAATCATGTGATCGGGTTTTATCCAATCAACTCTGTTAAATTTATTAATGCGGTATATAATATATATCATTCAAAAGCTGTGGAGAATGAAAAGTATGTCATAAACTCAATTTTGAAATGTGCGACAGGCTCATTTTGCCAGATCACCTCTCAAATTGTCGCTATACGTACTGACTCCAGTCACATTGGCTAGCTAATAGCGATTAATATTGAGACTGTCATGTCACGCTCCTCATGGTTATAAAAGCTCTGACCCGGGTAACTGAACGGAGGCCATAGAAATCATCGTAAAGTGCAACAATAATTGTTTGGGGTCCAGCGTGTTTCGAGCGTTCTATCTCAGCCATTCTTTTTGTACTGTAGAATTAAGATATTTTATACACAAACATATTTGGTATCCCCTAAAACGTATGGATTTTACCTGAATTGCATTACTTCAAGACATAATTTAGTTAGCTTCTGTCCTTTGTATCGGGTTTGTTCTTGCAAAGAGTGCAGCTAGAGATATTTTGGAGCAAGCCGACATTTTAATATAAGCCTAGATGCCCAGGGGGGTAACTGATATTGGTGTTCGGGTAACCACCCGAGTTCCGCAGGTTCCGAAAGTGACCCTATGTGAGACCAAAAATTAGCAAAAATGGGTGAAATGATACCCTATCTGAGACCATGAATCTACCATATCTGTTTGAATAGATACCCTATCTGAGACCATACCTGTTCAAATGGACACCCTGTCCTAGACTGTACGCAAATGTAATAATTATTACAAGAAATCATAGGTAAAATGTAACTGTTCACCATTTTAACACTGTTAAGAAGTGTTTCTAGGTATTTAAAGCACTGGTATTGGCAATGCAAAGCTATTTAAGACACCATTGTCATTAATTCAACCATTCTTTCTTAGTTTGATACCCTATCAGAGACTTTAAAGCCAAATTTGATACCCTATGTGAGACTTGTAGACTGCCAGGTTGATTTGATACCCTATAATGCAAGTCTCGAGACCTGTCCAGGTCTCACCTTTTTGGTAACGCGGGTGGTTACCCGGCCAAAATACCCAGTTACCCCCCCCCCCCCCGGGCCTAGATGCCTTATTTATGAAAGAGAATATTTGAATGACAAGTCATGAACTTTGATTAATCATACTTTATAAATAATTGTGAATAATTTTTAAAAATTTCAAAGTGTATTTAATATATTGCATTGAAAAAGGTTAGCATCTGTCGTAGGAAGACATTGCAGACTTCTATGGACTTTATCCGTCTGATGATTGGAAACCCAATGAGCGTAAGTAGGTATGAGGTGATTTCGTCCTACCGTTCAACTAACCTTCTTACCGTCTTAAGTATCAAAAGCCCGGGGGGGGCACTCACATATGTGGACAGGATATATATGTCCGGCGGTCAAGACCCCCTTTTTCAGGCCGCCAGGCCGCTCACTAGATCCCCATTTTCAGCGTGATTCAGTTCTTTTGACCCCGTATTTTAGAAAAACTGCAACATTTTAGCTCTTACTGCATAAATTGCTCAGGAAATGCGAAAATTTTCAGTTCAGGAGGCTATTTTTGACCAAAATTTCAGTTCACTAGACCCCCAAAAATTGGTTTCAAAGGTCCATTTTTTACAGAAAATCAGTTCACCTGCCCCCAATTTCGGCGCTTCGCGCCGGACATACCTACCACTTTCAAAGTTGAGTGCCCCCCCCGGGATCAAAAGTAGCTCAGACAAATATTCTTATTACAAACAAACACACCCCACTCACAACCGATGGTCTATTTGTTATCAGTGACAAATTGTAGGGAATTCCCCTTTCATTTGCTAAATAATTGCGTGTACTAAATGATCCGTATGATTTGTACGGTTAGTTTCAATCAAGCATTGTCAACCAACAATAATGTTATGCAAAATCGGGGAATGCCGTTTCTATTTTTGTCCCACTTGATTTTTCTATTTCGGTAATAGCTGGTTCACACTATCCGCTGTGGAAGTAGTGACGTCATATTTATGATAATATAAGCAATAGCTGTTAACATTTATTTTGAAAATTTATAGGATTTCCCAAATTGTGTGTGTGTGGTGTTTTTTTTTTTTTTTTTGCAATAAATTTCTTGAAACATCTGTTCATATTTTTTGTGATTGTGAAATTGTGGGACCCATTTGGAGTGATCTCATTCAAATTATTCAAAAACATGATATTGATTTTACATGTTCAAAATTTTATAACATTTAAGACATTCTAGGATTTTTTTGCAAGCTGGCTGGATGATTTAGGTATTGTTATACAATATATTTGGTTGTTGCTTGTTTTCATGTGCAGGGAGCTGATTGGTTCTGGGATTGTCCCTGGTAAATTTCTTGTCGGTCGGGCAACTTTGGAAAGTTACCTGCCCGACTGGCTAGTACGAAATTACCAATGTCCAGCCCTGTGCGTGTTCACAACAACCCCCCACCCCCACCCCACCCCTTTGGCATCCACGCCTTCGTCACGGCCCTGATTGAGCGTATTATGGAACTCAGTTTGCGACAACTTGAAGGCTAAACAAAAATAACAGAAAAATAAAATGAAAGTTGTTTGCTTTTCAGCAAATTGCTTTATATCCTGTTATACAGAAAGTCTGCATATAATAAATTGACTGTCTAGATAATTAAAATGACATTATTGTCTACCAGGTACCTTGACGGATACTTAATTATTTTGTCGTTATCATGTAACGCAGTCTTCTTAGTTCTGACTATCGACCATTAAATTACATGCTGGTATTTCTGTTGTGTTCATGACTTAATCATTATCCTGGGGTTTCTCCTTTTTTCTATATTATATATTATACAAATAATAATGATTAGGCTCATTCCGGTGAAAATTTAACTTTTTTTTTTACTTCAAGCAAATAATTTGCTTTTTTATTCTGAAGTTCGACCACATAAGCATGTTTTTCAGCCACACGCTTATTAGTTGGTACGTGAAAAGTTCTATTCATAAATTGCAAAAAATTTCTATCTGTGCATGAGTGAGCATGTTTTAATTCAAAAATGTCACAAACGTTACTAAAAAGTTACACCAAAATGTCACAAACCTTACCAAACAAAACATTGCATTAAAAGAAATCCTGACGATAGAATTTTCTACTACTTTTATGTAATATTTATAGATATGTTATCCATCATATGGGAAAAGCGCTAAAATGTCATAGAATTTTCACATTGAAGTCATTGGGAGCAAAAAAATATTTCCGTGTGATGTCACAAACGTTACCGAACGTTACATAAACTTTATTCAGTATTTTGGATATTAATTTAATCTTTGAACACCTACATGAATTTGGGAAGAAACTTTACTCTACTTGCTAAAGCTGTAGGTCCCCTGTACGAATAGACTCCTTCATGGGGTATGCAAGTACTTGTATCATTGATTGATTGATTGATTGATTGATTGATTGATTGATTGATTGATTGATTGATCAACAACAAACTCGTGAATATAATGTTTATGATAGGTTCTCTGGCCATTTTAAAGTGAAATTTTTCAATTTTTTGGTCACAAACGTTACTTTGGAATTGCCCATTGGATGATTTCTGGTTAAAACTAGCTTAAACTGTGGACCTTATGTGACTCAAATTGCTGTTTTACTAAGGGTAATAAGTAAATCAGCTCAAAGATATTCACTGAAGAACCATTAGTATTTTGTTGGATTCAAAACATATTAAAAACACATTAATGGGAGGAAGGATACTGTTGTTACCCCCAAAGTCATTTTCTCTTGATTATTTTGAATATCTTATGTTTTAAATGTTGTTCCAATGCCACTTTAACCCCGTTTTGAGGGACAAAAATGTATTTTGGCCGCCATTTTGGACCAAATTGTGGGGGCAAGTTAGGGTTTGAAGCATGCTTACAGCACAATTCAGGGAGGATTGGGTCTGTTGTTACTCTACAAGCCATTTTCAAATAAATATTCTGAATATTTCATATTTTAAATTCTGTTCCAATGTCATTTAAAGCCAGTTTCAAATGACAAAAATATATTTTGACGGCCATTTTGGATCTTATTTTGGGCACCATTTTGGATTTAAAACAATTAAGAGAGGAGAGCTTCTGTTGTTACCTTTAAAGCTATTATCTATTGATTATTTGGTATACTGGTATAATCTCAAAGCTGTTTTATTGCCATTCTAATCAATTTTCAGGGAGAAAAATGTATTTTGGCAGCCATTTTGTACTTATTATGGGCCCCATTTTGAATTTGAAATATACATATGACCAAATTTTAAGCTTAATGTATTTTTCACATCTCCAGAAGTCATTTGATAAAGATTAATATTAGATGGTTTACATCTTACTTAAAGCTGTTTTATGATAGAAATACAGTCAATTTTCATGAAAATACGCTATTTTGAGGGTCATTTGGCGGCCATTTTGAATTTGAAACATGTATTTTACCTTCTTTTAAGCCTACTGTGTTTGATGTATCTCCAGAAGTTATTTTTCAACGATAAAAGTTGATATTAAGTTATTAACATGGGACTTCAAGTTGTTTTATGATGGAAACATGGTATTTTGGCGGCCATTTTGAAAACAGCGCCCTCACGGCCACACCCACCACAGGCAATTTGGCAAACAGGCAGATTCGGATAGCTTAGGGTCTTAGCTA
>JXSR01S013587.1:30488-45645 GCA_000969725.1 Ophiothrix spiculata
GGGCATGCCTGGATGACCCTATTTTTATTTATGTTGTGTACCGAATGACTCCTTATTTATTGTGCACCAATCTGCCCCTACTTTTTATCCGTAGGAGGCACACCCTTGTCACTTTAGACATGTTAGATAGTGGGTCTCACAACATGTTATGATATATATACTTGCCATTGTATCTCATTGTATACCCAACCCAAAACACGTTGTCAATCAGGCAGAAATATTTTCCTTGTCTATCTTTATATTCCTGGCCAGGCTCTTATTTAGGGGTGGAGTGGGGGTGTGGTGGGGGCGTTGCAGCCCCCCCCCCCCCCCCCCTCCCCAAGACTATGTATCATAAAGGTGTTCAAAAATCCCCTAAAAGTCTACAAAAAACACCTAAAAGCACAAAAAAAAACCATGCTTAAAGGACATTTTTAATAAAATACTACACCAAGCGGTTGCAAAATTTTACTGAAAACGTTTTTATTTATTGATTTTTTGTTGTTGTTTTGTTGATGCATCAAAATGAAAATTTTTCCTCCAAAAGGTCCACTTTTTTAAAACCCACACACACTTGAAAACATCCTGGATACGGGCCTATATCCTGCCTATCTCTGCTCATATATTGTCATGAGGTAATTGCCGATTTCAAATTAAAAACTAAAATTGCATATGTGACGTCTAGACATGTAACCATAGCCAATATTTTTGCTTTTTATCGTGAAGTTTATTATACAGGCCATGTTAAAAAAGCAACGAGGAAATAGACTGTTTGTTTTTTGGTGTTTTTTTTTTCAATTTCGTCAAAATGTTAGATAGGCCCAGTTATTTTATTAGTGTGACTATATAGAGAGATAAGCTGTATTAATTTGTCTGCATATTTTCGGGTTCATTGCGTCTTCTTGGTTTTACAATACTGCAACTGTTTTCAATGTGATACATTTGTAAGGTCATACCTTTTACGCATATACGCAAAATTTGGGCGCAAAATTTATTATAAAATTAAAGCATGCTGACACGAAGAGTTTGCTACAAGGTGGTCCGGCCAAGTTGCAACTAGCAAAATCTGGCAACTTTGATATACCGACCTTAAAGAAGACGAAAACAACAAGAATCACTATGTCTTGCCAAGGGATTTTATATAGGAAATTTATTTTTTCTCTAACAGGACCTACCTGATGTAAGTAAGAAATATAGCATTGTATGTAGTATATGATGTTGTTAATAGAGCTCATTTTCGGACAAAATGTGAAACAAACGAGTTTAAAAGTTTGTATTGTATTGAAAAGTCATTGTTCGTATTTTCTTACCTTTTACCCAACTTCTCGATGAATTTGACCTGGTTTTTTTTCATGTTACCTTACTGAGAATACCAAATAAAATATATGTATAGTTAAATGAGCAACGTGGGAACTTTTTTCAATTAAAATAATTAATTTTGATTAACACTACTTGATTTGAGGGAGAAATTTCAACAACGGAAAATTTGACTGGAAAATGACTTGCTATTGGCTACATTGCCATTGCCATTACAAGTATTTAGTTTAACCTGCCAAAATTGGAAAGAAATCGGTTCACGGAAACAAATGAAATTATAAGGTTTCTGCGAAAATGGCATGCGTTTTTTATCGTAACCTGTTGATACCATTTTTACCATGTTCTTGTCACTAAAATCATTAATAAGTGCTTACGCATAATTTAAAGACTTTACTTTTCATGTACACCAAAAATTGTATTGATCGAACATGTGTAAGTAGGCAAAAAAGTGCAGTAAACTTGACGTTCAGCCAAGCGAGACGTACAAAAGGACCGTCCCCTGGAACATAAACTAAATGAGAGTTTAACACAACACACAAATTCACATTGCTGGCTGAAAGAGTAATAAAAAAAATTGACCCATAATGCACCAAATTAGAGCCCAGACCATCCATCTGCCAACCCAGTGCCAACCAAATTACATGATGTTGATCCAACGTTGGCCCATCATCGGCTCTGCGATCGCGACGATGCCGACCATTGCCAATGTTGACCCAACGATGTTTAGCTATCTGGGAGGGTAGCCCGATAAAAAAAAATCTAAATTTCGATTTTTTATTTTATTTTTTATACACCCACTCTCATATGAATATTTGTTAGAAAGAGTCGGAAATTGCTGGTATCATTAGCATGATCAGTAAAGTAATTTCATGATTAAGCATGTTAAGCTATCATCAACAATAAATATGAACACGAAAACTATTTTCGATACGCGAATCTTAAAACACATGAATGTTTAATTGGTAAAAACCAAGGGTGACGTCATAAGATTTTGAAACTCTCATTCAAAAAACTTAAATGTTAACTAAAGCTCAAAATTTCATTTTATGCCCTTACTTAGCGTGGGGCAGTCATATTTGAAATGGATACGGGTGTAAGGCCCGCGCTCCGACAGGCTGGATCATTCGGTGAAAGTGCAGGCTCAAAAAATTAAGGGGTCATTGGGTGAGAGCATGTTTTTTGTTTTTGTTTTTTCATTCAGTGAGTGAAATTTGGCATTCGGTGAGAGAAAAATATAAAAAATTATGGGGTCTTTGGGTGAGAGCACTTGCGATTATAAAAAAAAAATGAGGGGTCTTTGGGTGACAGCGATGCTGGAACTGCACCCCGAGATAAAAGTATGCAGATTTCAAAACCGTTGGGGTCGAGACTCCAAAAATGATCGCTAAATAGCGGGTATTTTAAACAATTTAGCGATTACTTTTTGAGTTTAGCGATCAAAACGGGGTTAGCGACCATCGCTAAATGTTAGTGAAATCGGCCACAGAAAACTAAAAAGATATTCTGATTGTTTTAAAAAACTACTTTTCTTTTTATTTACGCATTGATGAATACCCCATAAAATCTGGGGTAAACAGGTAATTTATTGCGCGTCCTGCATCATCTGGTAAAAACAGAGTCCCGGGAACCGATACAATTCTACAGTAGTACGACATTCGTAATGAGCACATTTGGAACAGCATCCTAATACAATTATAGTACAATTCTAATACAAAAAATTGTACTAAAAGCATACTGGAATAATGTTCCAAATGTGCTCCTCACGTATGTTGTATTAAAATTGTACTTTTTTTTTTCAAGGGTAACTACTTAGTTATCAAGTTATCAATCTATTAGTCCATTTTCTTGGACAAGCTTCCACCTAGTTTTGTAGATACAAGTGCACAATTTGGCAACAAAAAGTAAACAAAAATCTAAAAAAGAAAACGGAAATAATTTCTAAAATTATTATTTTGTGTAAACAAATAGGATGTTGTGTTATCGCTTCGGTGATACTTTTTGTTTGCTTGTACTACCATTGCTGTCATGGTACTTTGGTTTGTTTACCCTGGAATTCCCCTTCTTTGTACGAGATAATGATGAATTATTGATTTCAAAAGATTGGGGTAGGGGAACCTGATTTTTCAGGGGGGTCATTAGATACAGAGGTTATCGACTCTAAATTATGCTTGAAGTGTGTCATGTTTGATATCAAATAAATAGAAATATAATGAAAACAATGGTGGCGATGTTCAATTTGTTACTCTACCACCTTACAAAATGTTTTACCTGATTGAAGACGTAATGTCCTGAAAATTGGGATTTTTTCGTGAAAAATAGGTGAAAACTTAAAATGTTGCAATTAAAGGTCTAAATATCATTTTTTACCAAGGTTTTTTTGCTTATAAAGAAGGAAATGGTATTTCTGTACGTGTTCACTTCATAGCACACAGGTATATTGTGTTTATTTCAAAATGGTGTCTTTAACCCCTTCCAAACTTTGGGAGGCCTGCTCTATTCCTAACATTCTGTCTCCTGAATGACCACTAACATGACTAAGAATTTAAGAAAAAAATACTTATATGGCTGAAAAATCCTTATATGGCGGAAAAATACTTATATGGCGGAAAAATCAAGGGGTGCAACCCTAGTAGACAAGGCTTCATAAGACACATTCAAACTATATACCGAATAATAGAAAGCCGTAAAACTCATACTCAATTGGGACCTATGCATTTGGAATGATCACCAAAATGTTGTGTGTAAAAGGTCGCCATTTTGAAATATACACAATGTATGCTATGAAGCAAAAACTTACAGGACAATTTTTTAAATTATCAAATGCCGTCTTTTTAAGCAAACAACTCAGTAAAGAATTGATATTTAGAACTATAATTGCCACATTTTGAATTTTGACCTATTTTTCACTTTCACGTAAAATCACAATTTTCTGGGCATTGCGTCTTCCATCAGGTATACCATTTTGCAAGGTGATAGGGTAACAAATTGAACTTCACTACCATTGTTTTTATTATATTTCCTTTAATTCGATATCAAACACGACGCACTTCAAGCATAATTTCGAGTCAATAGCCTTTTATACTTCTTTTTGGTAAATATTGACATCTATAAATACCACAATCATTTGAAATCAGCTTCTTTGCCATTTTCTTCTTCTTCTCTTGTAGCTCTTATTTTAGATACACTTGATTTTATTTTTATTCGCGTCAATATTAGTGTCTATACAATTTTGGAGGAACGGGAGAGTGTTTTATTCTTTACATCTCTGCAGAAGTTTATATTCTTAATTAATAATTTTTGATTATTTTTGGATAATTATGTTCTTAATGCCGGTGTAATAGGATTGTCCCCTGATCTTACTGACCAGGTTGTACAGCTAACCCTATCACCTCTTACCTACCCCTTTTTGTTCTCAGTCTATCTTCTCGGAAATAAGGGTGTCAAAAATTGGTTGTTTCCACCGGGGCTCGAACCAGGGAGCTCTCGCATCCCAATCCCGTGTCCACTTATACCAAGCCACCCTACACTGTTAGAACGTTGGGCAAATAATTTACCCAACGTTGGTTCAACTATGAACAACCCTACTTCTGGGTAAATAATTACCAACGTTGCGTAAAATGTTGGCTAATTACCTAACTGTTGAGTAAAAGTTGTTGCTAATTACCCAAATATTGGGTAAAATTTCACCAACAGTTGGTTAATATTATTTACCCAACAATTGGGTTGTTCATAGTTTAACCAACGCTAAATAATTGCCCAACAGTATAACAGTGTAGGCAGCAATTTCGTCCCCATGATATAGGACCCCCGTCTAAGACGTATTCGGCGATTTTGGTGATTTGCTCTTGTAGCTTTTTGTAACCTTTGGGAGCTTTAGGGTTATGCATAGGCTAACAAATTCTCACGTAACATTAGTTAACGCTTTATTCCGTTATGGTCTATGGAAGGCAGACTTTGATTCCAGGGGGAACTTGATTACTAAGTTTTACACCGGTGTAATAAATTGTAGTGTCCCTGAAAGTCCTTCCCGCTATTCAATCCTGTAGTACATTCTTGTACATATTCAATAAATAAATTATCGATCACAATTTATTCCGTTTCAATTAGGGTGGACTCCTGTCTTATTGCACCGGTTTATTCTCAACTGATTTACTGATTGTGTTATTACTTCGGCAACTTCGCCAAATACCTAGATGTAGATTCTTTGATTTCTGTAACTTTTCGTCTTGTAATCCACTTCTGTGCACTGTTATACTGTTGGGCAATTTTTTAGCGTTGGTTAAACTATGAACAACCCAATTGTTGGGTAAATAACATTAACCAACTGTTGATGAAATTTTACCCGATATTTGGGTAATTAGCTAAAACTTTTACCCAACAGTTAGGTAATTAGCCAACATTGTACGCAACGTTGGTAATTATTTACCCAGAAGTTGGGTTGTTCATAGTTGAACCAACGTTGGGTTAATTATTTGCCCAACGTTCTAACAGTGTGTGGACTGCCAGCTATCCTGGTGTATCGCCTTCAAACAAACACTGCTGTTCGAATTCCCACCTTCCCCAGATAATCGGATCATATCGCACCAATCTAAATACCGGGGACTGCATTTGTTGTCAGTTGATAATTGTCATAAGGCTTCAATAATATGAAAACATTTCTTGGGAGACTTATCACTATTGCAAGAATTGCAGCTCTTCGTCCATCATGCTGTGGACGTGTCGATTTACCATTAATCACATCAGGCTTCGCGCATATTGTTTGCTGTACCATAAGGCAGCGCAAAAGTTGAAGAGCAATTTAGAGCTGTGTTTTAGATCCAGGCAGCAGTTGTAACTTATAAATTACATAAAACTTGGCGAAACTTAGGTGAGCAGATTAAAGAACACACCGTTATGGTGTAGTGCAGAGTGAAAATGTGAAATCTGCACTTGCTTGCATTGCGATGTTCATCATCTTCTCACTGATCTTCTTTTTCCTGATCATGTACCTTTATTTAAACAATAAAAATTGGTTGCTACAACCCGATCCGATTTCCTCAGCTTAGTCGGATGAGTTCACTTATCATGCTTATGGCTGTTCGTAGAATTCTTCGAAGAAAGTTTTAAAGAATTTGACAGAAACAAAATAAAATTGAGAGTGGAAGTAGGGGACATAAATTAAATCTGAGAAATATAAATACTGTATATAGAACAAATAAACTGTATAATAAATAACATAAATTACATTTACAATTTTAAAAATACCCGGCAAATGAACAAAGGAAACATCTGCAACGAGTCTCTGTTGCTTTTCACACTGGTGCTGCATTTGAAAGAACATCCGTCATCGACACAGCTGAATAAAACACATTTTTCGATACCACCTTCGGGTTACTTACTGAAATGACATCAATTTCAGTTCTTTGTTTTAAACTGTTATGCTTGTATAGATAAAAAGTGCCAAACAAGGCTGCTACAAAGACACAAATGATGATAATAATCAAAATTATTGTATCGTCACTAATTTGAGTTTCAATATTGGATATTCTCATGTTTGATAGTGTAACCGGTGGTGTTTCTCCATAAAGATAATCAACATTAGTAAAAATATCTGTCGCAAACATCAGCGATGCTTGCATTTTAGATGAAGTTGCAGGTGAAAGTCTTTCTGTAGTCAATTCAATACTTTGAAAGTCAACACTCTCTGTAAAATAAAGACATAAAAGAATTCCAACAATTGTCTGTGTGATACACATTTTTATTACTACACTCTTAGGCATTTAACATTTACGTGATATAAAGTTTACTTTTTCAAAGTGGACTTTCAAAAGTCCAGATTATAGATATTTTGGGCATTTAATCTATGAATTACGTATGAATTCTTAGTAGTGTGCAGTGAAAAGCCAGTGAAAAGTGTGTGGTAGTTGAAAAGTATGAATTCATACTATAGTATTTTAACTAAAGCATGTTTTAAAGCGTTTTAAAGGTATGAATTGAGTATGAATTCATATAAGATTGTGAGCGTGCGACAAAAGTAAAGACTCCCAAAAAAGTATCGCCTCGCCTCGAAAAAATGGCTCGTGCGCCAATACGGTACTCGCAAACGTAATTTTGAAGATATTGTGAGCAAGCGCTGGAATTTCAGCTTTCATTTGACACCCTAATTCTGATAATTGACTGAGAAACACTGAAGTTATGAACATTTAAAACCCTCAAGGTCAATTTTTAAAAGTTGCTGATTTCAATTTTGCACTGTACAAATCAATAGCGCAGACCTAAGGATCAAGATGAGGTGAGTTTGGACACTGAAGCTCGCGGGGTTTTTTTTCCAAACCATATGGCATTGGATTTAAACCATCATCCATCAAGATTTTTTTTTTTTTTTCCATCTTATTAATGATGAAAAACGATATAAAACTTCCGATTCAACTGGTAGGCATTATATACTAGCCTTGAAAAATATCGCACACCGTTATTCGTCCTCTGTGTGGTCTGGTACCTGCGCGCTGCGCCATGTCTTTAATGCCAGTAATGACTACCAATTGAATGTCGTTTCTCTCGTTTTATGTTGTTTTTTCATTATTTATAACAATGAATTAATGAAAAATTAATGAAAAAATCCATATCTTGATCATTGTTGATGGATAATGCTTAGATACCAATGGCCACGTGTTCCAGTGACTAAACTCACCTCATTATCATCCTTACTCTTGCGTTACTGGTTTGTACAGTGCGAAAAATGAAATTAGCAACTTTTAAAAATCGACCTCGAGGGTTTTAAAAGTTCATAACTTCAATGTTTCTCAGTCAATTGTCAAAAATAAGGTATCAAATGAAAGCTGACATTTCAGCGCTTGTACACAAATTCTTTAAATTACGTTTGCGAGTACCGTATTGGTGCATGAGCCATTTTTTCGAGGCGAGGCGATACTTTTTTGGGAGTCTTTTATACGACCACAGTTCTGAGTGTTTCGAATTGATTTTTGATTTCAAGCCGCTTTTTTTTATTATAGTAGCAACACATTTCAAAGGGTCGCACAGGTACGTACAAAATGCTAAAGCAAAAGGGGTCTCAAGACCTATCAATCATGGACAACATTGCGGCTTTGCAAGACGTTGTCATCTACTTTTGCGTTCCAGACAATCGTATGCGTACATTTTTCGAAACAGATAATTTGTGAATAGTATTACACGGACTTAAGGAAAGTTATTGAAATCAGTGACAAAGAGCAACTTATGCGACGATTCTGTATAATTGGAGGGCATACTAGTATGAATTGAATTCATACACTTCTCATTGGCCAAAAACAAACACCCTAAATATCAACAAATCTGGACTGTAAAAGTCCATTTTGAAAAAGTAAACTGTTGCATATAACGCTGCATTTAATAACCGTACACGATCATGTCTTTTCCTTCCTTCCTTCCTCCTTTCATTCCTCCTTACCTCACTTCTTTCCTTCCCTCCTTCATTCCCTTCCCCTCTCCGAATTATCATAAAAATGTCTGCCATTTATGAGCTATTCCATGCAACCATCTATTCGTTAATCCCTCTTTCTATCAGGTTAGCTCGTTTGTTCATTACCGGTAATATTTTTGCTTTCCAATGCGTTGTTAACAAATAGATTTTTATACGATACTTGTAGAGTGAAAACACCTCGTCAACAGCACGACTCATTGAACTGTTCTGCTTGAAAGCTACAATGATGCGTATCATTCCTGGACAGTTGATGCTCAGTTAAACAATGGTTTAGCTAAACAATTTTCTGGAATACGGGCCCTTATGTTTGTAGTTTGTAAATCAGATATTTAACAGACATTTTGGGGAAACATGAGGTAAATATGTCAAAATTGGACAAAAGCGAAACTACGTCTTAACCGTTTCCAGTAAAGTGGTACTTACGTTCACGTATCCGCTCTCGATTCTGATAGTTCGGAAAATTTCCGAGAATCATACATTGGTAGTCCTTTGCAACTCCTTTAACATTGCAGCCTGGAACTCTAACGGGAATACCATAACCGGAATAGCAGTATCCACATTTAAAACAACGATTCCGAATATTGTCAAAATAGTACCCTGAAAAACAACCACAAATAATGGGAATTTAAATGAAACTGTTTCCGAAGTGACTTTAAAGTTAACATGGCAAAAAAATAGCTTGTCAAAACACTCGGTTAAAGCATACGAGAAAATGATTAAACGACTTCAAACGTCACTAAATGTCATTTGAACATGTTACACGTGGTGAATGTGAACACATTCATTCTAATTTCTAAAATGGCAGTTATTTCGAAACTTACCACGTAAAGAGTAACGAGGAATTATTGTGACCTTTACTCTAGCTTGTCAACTACCTTTATGACTGACAAAATCAAGTATTGATGGAAATATCAACAGTTGTACATAACAGAATATTCCTGAACAATCATATATGATGTCAAAACGACGATGCAGAATGATTTTTGATATACAATAATTGCAACAGTTGAAATCGAAAGTTGCTAAAACATTATTTTGTTTTGTTTTTGTTTTGATTGTTTATGTTTGTGTTTGTTTGCTAAAGAACGTAAAATAACCTCACCAGACCTGCTTAACTTATCGAGGTTTGAGAGCCACAAGGCCGTATTTGCAAAGCAATAATCCCTAGAATTAAAGACCTAATTGTGCTTTAAAGATGGATAGTCTATAAGCCTAGATACAGTTCGTCATTTTTACCATTTGTAAAATCCAGACAGCTGATTGAATATTGACCTCAAGTTTCTAGACAATATTATAGATCGAGATTGGCAAACATTCCAAATGAAATACTTATCCTCTGACTTATCATTGGAGAAATATGAAGTGGTGAGCAAATCTTTTCTTCAAAATAAAATTCACAGTACCTGTCAAGTACAGATTGCAATGAAAAGACCAAGCTATTTATGGTATTGTTTGAAAACAATGATTACCAATTAAAGTACTATGAATTATAAAAATACTACAGACGAGTAATCATTGCAAAAATTTTATCATTATGAACATTCTGGTAAATGGTAAATCATTTTACACCATGAGCTACCATGGCAAACATTTTACACCATGAGAAAAAACTAATATGAAAATTTTCATTTCGAATTAAAATTTAATATAGAGGTGAAAAATTAACGCCATGAGAAAAATTCTGAATGAAAATGACTTCAAAAATGACGAAGTGTATCTAGCCCATATTACATTGTGTATAAGACCATTCATCTGATAAAAATGCCTTATATCTTGGAATATTTTGTTTTTGCAGTTTTTGCAGTTATCTATCAAATTACTTTTAAGCGAATCATTTACTCTTACCTAAGGGTAAATTAAAGTTGTGATCAAAATTGATGCGGTGAGTTAAACGAGTAATGTTTAAGAAAAACTTGAAGCAAATGCAAACCAATAAAAACATAATTTACTAATAGTCTAAAATTTACGGATAAATATCAAATCTACAAATAAGATTAATTACAGTTGATTGGACAAAATAAGAAACAAATGTCGATTTGTCGATTCTGTTATTCGAATGTGTGCAGTTGGGCATTGGGCAAGTCTATATGGTTCTTGTTTCCAAATCCTTCAAGTTTTTACTTTACACTAGCACTTCTTTCTCCCAACATTAACGTTAGCTTTTCTCTGTTTCTATCTTTTCTTGTTATAATACTCTAGGTAACATTCGGTATCATTATTTTGACCGAAGATATGAGTCAAATACATCACTTCCTGGAAAATGTTTCAAATGGGAGCTAATCAAAAACAGCAGTTGACAAATGCAATTTTATATCAAAAATTGCAAACAAGTATTGCAGACTGGTTTTTTTTTTTTTTGTTTTGTTTGTTTGTTTGTTTTTGTTTTTTTTTTTGTTTTTTTTTTGTTTTGTTTTGTTTTTTTGGGGGGTGTTTTTAAACAATTCGTTATTCAGCCCTACCTGTAGAGCAGGACCTGCTGCACTGTCTATCGTTTGTCGATGTACAGTTTGTCCTTGTAAGTTGATGGTCCTCGCATTCTCGGCATCTAATACAACTGTCACGTGAACTTGATGATACCGAATATGATCCTCGTGGACATTGTTCACATATGGTATCATTGTAGGTGGAACAGAGCTTGATGACACCATATCCTGGAGCACACGAGGTGCATCTACGGCATTCAATGTCTCCAGATGGATCTGTGTGTTCGTATTGATCGTCAGCACACCGGTATGATAACCTCATTTGCTGCATGAAAAAAGTACACGCAAAATTGTGTAACAGCTGCAACTTCAGATTATGATGAGAAAATTGAGAAAATGATGAGAAAATTCGGGAGGAAAATTTCGGTGAATTTAAACCCTTCAATTTAGGCAATTTGGCTGGCATCAACTTGCCAACTGATAATTTTCATGAACCGGCGGTCATTTTGATTGAAACAGACTAAAAACTGACTTTTACACTCATTTTCCTTTAGAAATGTATATAGAGAACACAAAAACTACGGTTAACTTGAAAATATTTGCTGAAAATTATTATCAAAGTGATATGACTAGTCATTTTCACCCAAAGAGCGTATTTTTATGATTTTGTTTTGATACGTGTTTATAATTTTACCACGTGACTTTTGACATTTAATTTGACCTATGACCTTGGTTTGTTTTGACTTTGCTTTAAAGGTTTAAGTTTCTTCGTTAATATGATGTATATAACTCGCCTGGTTCTCATCAATCAATCAATCAATCAATGATACAAGTACTTGCATTACATGCATACTCCATGAAGGAGTCTATTCGTACAGGGGACCCACAGCTCTACGTGACTGTCCGACCACGGAGCGAGTAGAGTTTTCTAGCCCAAGGAAACAAGGAGACGAAAACCGCCCGGCCCGGGGCTCGAACCCACAATTTCTGTATTACGAGACCCGTGCTCTAACCGCTCGGCCACGCTCCCCTCTCATGTAATGAATTAGCCTTGTCCAAGGCTGGATTGGGCAGCCCCTCCCCCTTTCATGATTTAAGTTCAAGTGTGAACAATATAGGCCTATATGAAACTGTCCATACTAATGGATTTTCCACTATTACTGCTGATAATCAAGAGCCACACAGACCCACACTGAGAAATTTTGTTTCCTAGGGCCATATGTTCATAAGTACACAAAATCTGTGTTTCCCATCTTAGGCTGGACGTAACTATCCTTGCACATGTTCAAAACTGGGATATTTTTAGATTTTTCTATTGAAAGTGATAAATGTGCTCTTTTCTGGTGGGTTTTGTTTTGAAGTGTCAGGTAACCATTTGAATTGTAAAGTTGAAAAATTGTGGTAGGTTTACTGTGGCATATTCTCCAAAGGGACATTACCAGTGACATAATCAGCTTATAGGGTCCATACATACTTTGCTTGGTAAATTCATATTTTGTAAAATGAATATTAGCTTTTACTGTGGAGAACCTTTGATTGTTTATTTTCGTTTTAGTGTGTTTTGTTTGGGTAAAACTTGATTTGCAAAATAAGATGTATTTCTGTTTACAGAATAAACAATGCAATAAGACCTGAAAAATCCCAGAGATTTTAAGTGCCTAAGGACTTAAGACAAGTCTAGTAATGAATGTACTTTCTGTTAGGGCTTTAAAACCAGTTTCCGCAATAAGCTGATTTGGAGCATAATTGTGATAGGCCTACTCTCTGTACTATATAGGTACAGTCTTTAAAAGTTTCGTCATACACTAATATAAACTTTTTGCCTCACTTTATTATAAAATTGAATTTTGTTTGAAATAATTGGCTTAATGCCCCAGTGAGATTTACATCCATTTGATATCGAAGTGACACCGCCTGATTCTCCGTTTTAATAAACGAATATTCTGTAAATTAAATTTCAAAAATGTGTGAGTTTCTATTCCCTTCCCAGCAGTGGCGTAGCTAAAGGGGGAGCCCCCATTACTGACCTTCGTCGGTTAAAAAAAGCGCCCGTCGGTAAAGTTGAGCCGACCGGCCGCAGGCCGGGCGGCGATACAGCACTCAATACGATTCTGTCGGTTCATCTTAATATTGTGCCCCCCACCCCCAGTTTCGAAAACCTGGCTACGCCACTGCTTCCCAGTCTAGCAAATAAGACACGTCACCATGGTCACGTCGACGTTGATACATGTACATGTATAATGGGCGAAATTTGACTAGTATAGTAACGTATTGGCTTCATTGTTCCGATAAAGCCTACTAAGAATTCGAATCGTTTTAAAACCTTTACTCAGTCAACTTTGTGACCGGACGTAAATCAATATTTAAAATAAAATATTAAATCCACTAGATCACAGGTGAGTCCTATGTGCAACAGTATTTTTCGTTTTGATAATGATGACATTCGGATCGGAAAATTATTGAGAAATCAGTCAATAAAATGACTTACCGCATACGTTAAACAGTTCAACATTGCAACATAAACTGTGATGGCAACCAAGCTTGTTGTCTGATTGCCTAATAATATTTCCATTGGACACACTTGGTTCTCTAACGAAGAAAACAATTGCAGTAATCTTTGCATCACCCTTGTTATTGCATCTACATCTATGTGATACATAATGTGAGATTCCAAGTTGTTATGCGCTCGCACAAAGCTGAAATCCCCAGTCATTATGGTTATTGCGCAAACACGGAAATTCCCTATGTTGTCATCACACAGTACTCGTGGCTTCAACAACCTTTGAAACATTGATTATATATACAAAACTTGTTTCAGTATATATATCCATGCTATCTTATCCCGCTTAAATTTCAAACCATTTATTTACTTTATTTGGAATTTACTGAAATGTTTAATCAAGTATTATAATATTAATAATAAAGATAATGTTATCTTACTATGACTTAAGTACTGTGTACGTGTGTGTGTGTGCTGTATATAAGTTGGTTTCAATATTTGCATTTTTATTACTATCTATTTTTGTACATAGGGACTTAATATTTTTGCTTTAGCCAATCAGACTACTACACCTGATATGAGCTACTTTTGATAAAATTCACACAAATATAAACAGAATAGAAAATCTATATCATCATTATGACTAAGTAATGCATAATGAAAACATAAGAAATGTGACAAAAATAACAGTTTCTATTGTTTGCATTTATATTTATGAGTATAAACGGCCAAAATGTGACAGTACTACGAACTCTCTAAAATGGCAAGACCTACTTTAAAGTCTTGGAAAAAACCCGAACAATTCTAAATTTATATTTTCGGCTTACTTAGTACAAAAGAGATTACGGGGATGTGCCGCAAACTTGGGTAGCAAACTCAGGCTGTCTGGTATTTCAATTGGTCCTTTTTTCTTTGCAAAATGTGGTATTTTGATGGGTCTGTTTTCCACATTTTTCTAAAATTTGCACCAAAATGGCGCAAATTTTGGATTTTTTTTCTTCTAAATTTCAAACAAAAATCAGAAACTTTTCGCCAGAATTAGCGTTAATTTTAGGGGAAAATTTCATTTTTTGTATAAACTCGAGTACTCGACTCAAAATGTTGGGAATTTGGTATATGGATGAGTCCCGTTTTCTTAAATATTGGTATATACATGGGTGGTACTTCAAATTTCCCAGCGGCACACCCCTACCAAAACCAAAATTGAGTCCTCCTGACCCCCGTATGTGGATGGGTAGGTATCAGTCCCCCTCTTTCCATTGATACCAAAATTAAGGTCATCCGTAAACGTATGACGTCACTGTGACTTCATAATTACCAAAATGTGAAAAATCGGCATTTGTACGGAAAATATAGGCACAAATCAAAATTTTCTAAAAAGTCGCAGGAATATCCGATTTTCATGCGGGTTTTTTGCTTATTATTGTAGAAAATCACTAGTTTTACCTAAATACCAAGTTTGAAATGGATATCTGCTAT
>JXSR01S013590.1:15363-27783 GCA_000969725.1 Ophiothrix spiculata
AAAAATTGAGATAGTTTGTTATCAAGTGCACACAACAATAAAACATCTGTGTAACAATTTCTATGTACAAATATTTATTCATTTTCCTTCTATAAAGAAATAAATACTACATGCTGTTTTTTATATAACAGATCCACAACAAAATATACTGGGTGTCCCAGAGAAAACCCTTAAAATCTTAATATGCAATTTTCTTAGGTTTAAAGGACAGTCAGAAAGTATGCAAAGGTTGTATTGTATAGTCCTTTAATTGAACTTTACGATTTGAATCGGTAGTGTAATAACAAAAGTTATGTTTTATCAAATATTTGGGTGGATTTTGGTCTGGTCCAATTTCCTGATTTAATGGTCATAAAGCAGGCTAGGGTTGTTTCTGAATGGAATTAAAAATGGGTCACCTTGGAAAATTCATACCTGCCATTATGTTTTCTGGTTGTCCGTCCGTCCGTCCGTCCTTCCGTCCGGGCTCGTTTCTCAGAACTGGTGAGGCGTGGAACAATGCAAGTCGGTGGACTGGTGGTAAGGGTTGCTAGTAATTTTCTCTGAAAGTTTCGGCGCAAAATATGCAAATTTAGTCGGTTTTTAAGCAGAAAATATGTGTTTTTTTGTGATTTTAGGGACTTAGAAATAATTGGACAAGGAGCATTTGCTAAAATTCCACCCCTTCAAAATTTTAACCCCACCTTATTTTAATGGGCGCATAACATATGCGAAAATTGGCCCGATCGGCCATTTAATTAACGAATACAACGCGTTTTAAGATGGCGCTCTTGCATGTAATCCTTTATAATTTCGTAGATACAAAGGGCAATATCTCCTTAACGGAGCAGAATTTTATTTTATGCATATCTCCGAAACCGCATGCCCTACGTTAATGATATTTGATGCCTGGGTAGACCTAGAGCCAAACTCAATCCATCGACAATTTAAGCGCAAAATATGCTAATTAACTACCTAATTTGCATAATTTATGGATAAAATGGTTTAAATGGCATATTTTACAAACTGTCCACCTTACATTCATGAAATTTGGTGGGTAGGTGGAGATTGAGCTGCGCTTGTGCCAGGTGCAATTTGAGCGCAAAATATGCTAATTAAGTACCTAATTTGCATAATTTATGCATAAAATGTAGCTTAATTTATGCGTAAAATGCTTTAAATGTGATATTTTACAAACCGTGCACCCTACATTCATGAAATTTAATGGGTAGGTGCGGATAGAGCTGCGCTTATGCCAGCTGCAATTTGAGCGCAAAATATGCTAATTAAGTATCTAATTTGCATAATTTATGCATAAAATGTTGCTTATTTTTCAACTTTGTCCGATTTCAAAGGTTAAGATGTCAAATTGTTCGTCATGGACCAGCGATCAAAAGTGTTAATGGTGACCCCATCGTCCGACCTTTCCCTAGGGGTCAAAGGTCAAAAGAAAGGTCAAATATTCAACTTTGTCTGATTTCAAATATTAAGGTTTCAAAATGTTCGTCTTTGACCAGCGATCAAAAGTGTCAATGGTGACCCCATCGTCCGACCTTTCCCTGGAGGTCAAAGGTCAAATTTTTAACTTTGTCAGATTTCAAAGGTTAAGGTCTCAAAATGTTCGTCTTGGACCAGCGATCAAAAGTGTCAATGGAGACCCCATCGTCCGACCTTAAACTGGGGGTCAAAGGTAAAAAGAGGTCAGATTTTCAACTTTGTCCGATTTCAAAGGTTTGGGTCATAGTTCTAAAGAAAGGTCAAATTCTCAACTTCGTCCGATTACAAAGGTGGAATGCGGAGGCATCGTGATCGACACTCTGTGTCGAGAACCGCGCGGCCCGAGAACCGCGTATTCTAGTTTCATCACATTTGCTCATTTTTTAAGCTTAGATAGCATGCACATAATGAATAAGTAAACACTGTTACAGTAGAATGAGCAGATCAAAGACAATAATACTCAAAAGAACTCCATTCATGGGGAACTTACAAAATTGTGAAATCAAACCAGAAAATTTTGCATCTAAATATTTTGATAAAGCATAACATATGTTCTAGATTACCATTGCAATGAAACAACTGTACATTTAAGTGTGTTTTATAGACTATAAAATGACACCTTTACATATTTTCTGACTATCTGGTAAAGGCAAGACCTTACATGCAGAGATTGTAATGGGTTTTTTCTGGGACACATGTATTATAGCCTACATCATATAAATATTCCTTGGGGTTAATTACAACACTATGGCTAGATTGACGCTCTAGAATCGCTTCATTAGAAATAAACTTTGACCAACGACAAATTATACTGTTTTATTCAATGACTTACAACATAATTTTCCCATAACCAAAGAATATTCCAACAACATATATGATTGTGGAGTCTAAATCTGCCCTAATCAACTTCCAGCCCAAAAGTTACAAGTTTGAGAGGGTCAACTCAAAATTTCCCTGGAAATATCTGAAAAGATCTACTTTGAAGGTTTGGTTTAGACTTCCTTCCTGTAGAATATTCTATGCCAATTTTGTACAATATATTTTTGTTATTCAAAAAAAAATCACAAATATCTATGTAATAACGATTATGTCATGACAGAATAGTCGATGCAGTTTTGAATAAAAAAGTATTCTATACAATATCATCAAATCTCCGTTCTAATCCCAATATGCATTTATGCAAAAGGGAAAATAATTTAACTACAGATAGTTGTTGCATCGCAGATAGTTGTATGCCTTAAAGTCTAAATCAACCTATATTTTGTTAGGTGGGTAAATAAACATGAAAGTTTGTAGAGTATACACTATCAAACATGAAAGTTATTTTGGGCTCTTGAATGGCAGATTTCTTTTGATAGAATCTAAATGTATTCTCACACTGCTAAAACTTCTTGCCATGCATATGGTGTACATTGGATACAAAAGAATACTAAAGATGGGGTACATTCACTTCAACATCAATACAATATTGTAAAAAAGACTAGATAAAACAATAATCGATACAAGTAATGTACAATGAGTACAATATCTACAATCTTGTTGAACCAACCAATCACTTCGAGCCAAGCGACAAAGCATTATTAGTTAATAATACTGAGAGTTCAGTACAAGAAAGAGCTCACTATATTGGTCATTACAGATTATACTCTATAAACCTGGGAAGTATGCAACAAGCAATTAGGCTCTGTTACGAAATTCACTGCATATCCCTTGTATTCTATAACATTGTGAACTGTTGATTTTGTATTGCGTAAGAGACTAGTAATGAGTGATTATGTTTGATTAAAACCAAATCACTGCATATTAACACATTTGGTACATGAATCTTTCATGATTTTGGTATTATTTTTGGTTAATTTTGTTGCTACCAAATGGACAAATCTTGAATATAAGTTCATTTGAATAATCAACATGATTGGGTACATATTGTGATTCGAAAAGTATGGACTAATTTATTTTGGCGTATAGTCATATTAGTTTATGTGCGTTAATCAGCAGCTTGTTGCATACTTCAAGATTTATACATAGAGTATAGGTAGCATGTTCAAGCATTTAATAAATGTTATTTCATTCATATAGCAAACATAATTTGTTGCTGATAATGCCCACTGCCCAATCTTCATTTTCATCTCAGATACAAGTATTTCAATAGAGATTATTTTATTCCAAAAAGTAGAGTATTACATTGAATACATATATCCCTTTGTCATACTTTGCCCTCGATATGAAAGAACAAAGAAAAGTACAATATCTGAAAATCTTTTAATAGATATAGATGTGTGCCCATAAGATGCCTTAAGGATTATCGCGGTGATAAGTTCCTACCTGTAGATTTTGATTATTTTTTGTCAGTTAGTAGATAAGAGTCTAAACTTCAAAATTCAGCAATAAAAAATGGGGGTCACCGATCATCTAAGCGCGCTATGACGTCATCATATATGATGACGTCATTTTCCTTTTAATTGACGATAACTTGAAAACTCAAGCATTAGGTTAATTAACTTAATTAACTTTTTTTATCTGATTGATGTTATAAAACCAAATTTCGACATTCCCAGCGATGAAAATTGTTTTTTAGATTTTACACTATGTAATTTCATCTCTAGCTATCTTTTGAAAACAGTCGGTGACCCCACATTTTTTTTTCTTGATTTGACATCCACTTAACATTCTCAATTGACCAGCAAAAAATTAAAAAATTCTACAGGTAGCAAATATTTGAAAAATCAGCATTTTGTGGTATAGGAAATCACACGTAAAAAGTTTTATCACTGAAGGCCACGGGAGCACTCGTAACTACTCTTTGCTATTTCGCGCCATTTCGGCGCATACCGGGAAGAAAATGCGTAAAAAACTAGTGCGCGCATTGCGTTTCAAATCTAACGCTTAGATACCACGCGCGCGTTTTGTCAAAATCGTCCCGCCACTGATCAACAAATTCTGTAACACTGCCCTCTTGAATAAACACCGCGATCCTCTTTAAGTGTTGTTTTCATTTTTATGCTGTAAGGGGCTAGGCTGACTCTGGTTAATCTTAAATGGAAATGGAAATAAATTCTCTCTATTTATACATGAGATTGGTGATCTCAATCCACCCACCCACACTAATCATGTGCAGCATAAATGAATGGCCAAACTTGTATGCCTGTTTGCAGAGGCTACTGAGATTCAATACAAACTTTTATATGGGGGACACAGTTTCTTGTAAGCTAAGTAGGCTGAGAAAAACGTTTGTTTAATTCTTTTATTCACATTCTATTAAGGATGATGCTTTAAAGGCACAAAGAAAACAGTCGCTCCTTTGTTCCTCAAATTGTTTTCTGGACGTCACCGGACTTATATGATGTCACACACTGACTATCCAATGACTGCATTTTGTTTTAATCACAAGATCGAGAACTATATTTTTTTTCAAACTCCAAACAGATAATACATAGAATTAGAAACAATGCTGGAGAAACTTCACATTAGAAACAATTTCTTTAAACTAAACAAAGTATTTATAGTCTTCAAAAATTGTGCCTTTGTTTAATTGGTATACACTATATGTATCTAAAAGAGTCATTCTTCATTGTACAGATCGTATATTTAGAATGATGACAATAAGTCTTTAACACCGATGAAATAAACTGCTGTTACAGGAATTCTTGAACAATTTGCAGGAATATCAGATGGCACTGTCAAGAGGTAGGAGGATGTACTTCTCTGAATAAACATTAGACAACTTCCTGGTTAGTTTGGAAGTTGTCCACTACATATTATATACCACATTAATAAATTAAGCAGGAATTGGGGGAAAACTCACACATGATTTCAAACCGTGACTATGTCATGGAAAGTACAGGCACTGTCTTTTGAGGCGTAGTGAGAGTGATTACTCGCCATCACTCTCCTTAAATGAAGCTGAGAAGATCTATTTATCACTCACCCACCATTGGCATAAACAATTGCAAGGCAGAATATGAATGATACAATTCCTTGCAAATTATGTCAAATCACTCTCCCACAGCTCACCTAAAAATCTGGAGAGTGATTTGCAGCTCGCGTGGCATTTTTCAAAAGACAGTCCCTGAAAGTACTATTTGGAAGTACATTTAGGTCTTATCTCATTTACCTTAAACGTGAAGCAACTTTCACATGAGAAATTCTGCACACATCAAACACACATGCACAAGCTATTATGCATATGAGTGTCTTTTTAAAATGAATTAAATTACTAAAATAGGCTTTTAGGCATGTAAAAATTACAGAAATATAAAATACATTATTGTGGTATATAAAACAAATATATACTGACTTTTTCAAATCTCAGAATTCATTCTATGGTTTTCAGTGACTTAAATGTTGCCAATAAACTTAAGGGATGTTTCCTTGGTGAAATATAAATTTTAATAACTTCAGGTTCATAATTTTTGATCAGAGATCTTTGAGTCAGTATATATTAAATATCGGTTGAAAGTTCCATCTGGTTTACACTCTGTATACTGTTTATAATATGTGACCCGTCATATCGAAAGGTACCTTAAGGGTCCCAAAACAAAAATGGATTTTTTGGTCTCATCTGAAAGCTGAGATTTTAAGCTTTAAAATGACACCTTACTTTTGGTTATTGGATGTTCGGTTGCAAAGTTACATCCATATTAAAGGCATCGGGCTGATTCGGAAAACTATAGTTCTGAGAAAATTGAGTTTGAAGTTTTGTACTAAGTAAAACTTTAATGGAGAGATGGTTTTCATCTTGGTTTTTAACATATTTTTCTTATGTTTTTGATGTTGGAACCTGATTTATATGATTAGTACACTTCAAAAGTAATGTTTCTGATGAAATTAGAAATTTGACCTTGGACGTGATTTTTGACTATGCTCAGCTTCAATGGCCTGTATCTCGTTATTTACTATGCCGACCTTAAGGTACCTTTTGATATGACGGGTCACATATTTGAAATTGCATGTGATCATATAGGACACGTTTTCAGGCAAGGCATTAGAATTCACATCTATGTAAAACCTGAAAATTTGGCAAAAAACCTAAAAGATAATTTGCCTGAGTTTTGGAACAGTCAATCATTGCTTCCACATTTTCCTTTGTTTTCAGATCTACTCAAAAAGAAACTTTGGTTTGACATGATGAAAATTATATGTTCCCATTGGGTAAGTGTGTAAGTGTGAATGTGTATTTGCTTTGAAAGCCAAACCTTTAAGATTTTGAAAGAAACAGAGCAAAAGCTCGGGTTTAATAAAATGACAAAAATAGTAGATACAAGAATAAACTTACAATATCATAAGTAACAATTCACTCCGGCAACTTTTTTGATCATTAATTCATAATCAAAATGCTAAAAGGTGATCATACTTAAGATTTACAGGGTGTAGAAAAGTGTCCGCTTTTAAATTGTGGTTTGGTTACTAAAAACAATATCTTGGCTCTTTTTATTACTCTTTTGTGACTATGAAATCATTTTAAAACTTCAAAGCTCTGTCAGTCAATTAGCATAAAAGGTGGCTGCATTTTGTCATCATTTTTATCCAAAGGTTGTTCTTTTTATGCCTCGCTCTCATTAGCTTGGTTATCATCCCCTAAGATTGGTACAATAAGATTGTCCTTGGACATCAAGTTATATTTGGTCACAAACGTTGTAAACCGCCGACACAAGTAAGTTTCATTCTGAAATTAAACAAATATAAAATAAGCAGATGAATATAGAAATCAATTCAATCATTCATGAAAGAAAAATGTGTAATTCCAGTAAGATATCCCAACCTTTGCCTAAGTACAATCATGCGAATTAACAAAGACCATTAAGTGTAATTCTTAGTCACTGAGTGCGATTTTACTTCCTAATAAGGAATTTTGGCCATCCATTATGAGACGATAGATGACAGTGCGAGTGGAGCCGCGCGTTCAAAATCACGGCGCGGTGCAGGTATACGCACACATCCGGCGCGAACAGCTTTACTGAGTTTGGAATATTTCATGTTTGAATAGGGGTGTACGTTTTTCTAATGATAATGTTTATAGTTTTTGGCAATAATTTACATCGTTTTTGGTTTAAAAATGACTCAAATTTGTGACTAAGCTGCGGGGGCACCCATTACTCAAAATAATGTACGCCCATCCATTATGAGAGGATAGATGACAGGCAAAACAATAAATCTTATCTTTTATTCTCTAATTCTCAGATTTCATCGCAAACTGGTTTAATCATTATAAAAGCGTTACAGAAAAAAGTGATATTTTATCAGAAAATAAAAGCTACTTTGCATCCCAGTAAATCTTGAAGAAAATAGTTACAATTCACATGAATGTAAATGACGTAAATGAAATTCAATGAAATACAATTAGTTTAATGATTACCAAGCAACTTCGCTTTTAAGCACTCGTTAACACATCCATCTTAATGAGAAAAGCGAAGACTGCTTTAAGTAGGTATAAAATGTGACCTGAAAATATAACCCCAGAAGGCCAAAAATAAATTCTAAGATGACAATATTATTATACTGTTGTTAACATAATGCATATTTATACATACAAAAGTTCATATCATTTTTTTTTTTTTTTTTTTTTTTTCAGTTTTAAAATTTCTTTTAAACTTACAAATGGTTTTCAACCACGGGTTGGTGAGAGAATAAACAATACTGAAGAGTTGTTTACCGTCACTTTCACATATTCTGTCATTATGAAAGCTAGTCCAATAATGACTACTAGTCAGTTCAAACGTACTCTGAAGACTCTACTTTTTGAGGAATATTTTCAGTGACTGCAAGTGAAATTACCTATAACTTTACCATTTCTTTCCTATTGTACTGATTTTGACGTCATCTGATGATGACATCACAACTGCAAGACCAGCATCGGCTGCCAGTACAGTTTGAGAAAGCATTATGTCAGGAGGCGAAACGCCACTACTATAAATAGTAAGTGGATTTTCATTAATGAACTCTCATTAAAATGTTTACTGAAAAATCCTGATGAATATATTTAATGATACAATTAGTTAAAACGACATAAAACAACGATAAATAGCACTTGTCGAGCAAATCTGTCTTCATCAAGAAGAATGACAAAAGCACGTAAAAAGTGACCTAAAAATGTAACCCCAAACTACCAAAAATAGATTTACAGATGGTAATATAATGTTACCAATATCTTTATACCCCAAACTACCAAAAATAGATTTACATATGGTAATATAATGTTACCAATATCTTTATACTAATATATCAAAGTCCATTTCAATTGATAAGGCATTTTTTTTTAAATTCAACCAAGTCTTTTTACCCACAATCAAAATTTGGTATCATTAGAAGTTGTGATTGCTTGGCAAATCAGAATGTACCAACTGCTTCACGACACAACTCGAAAAGGCATTCAGTGTTGGTCCATTTTATTTACTCTTTTACAATAAACATATTGCTTGATTCGGAGCTTGATTTGTATTCTGTTGAATTCTCAAAAGTTGATCTATTATCGGCAATGATTTCCCCAGATATTAGATGCTGTGAAATGTATATTTACATGATAATAATTCAGAAAAAGTCACACATTTGACAGAAATACAAGTCATTGCTGGTGTTGCGTTGGCAGTGCTTCTGTTGTACACTCCCGCTTGAAAGTATTTCCTCATAATTAAAAATGTTCAGAAACCTCATTTTTTATAATAAACTACCTAAATTCTTCAAAGAGTCTGGAATTAAGACAGGCTACCGGCCTATTTTCCAGTCCTCCTCCACATTATTGTTTAAATGATATGTATATTTTCTTGATGTATATCTTACTGCAATTGTGGAAAGAAGAATAAATTATGTTATGTTATGTCAATATAAATAAATCATTGTTTGTTTTAATATTTAATCTTCCATTGCCATTGAAATGGCTGATTTCATGGGCCATACACAAATACACCACAAGTAAAAAACTTATTAATATGCAACTTATCAATTTTTCATAACCTCATTATTACCCTGTAACTGGATAGAATATTTTAAGGTTAAGTTTTAAAACAAATGCGCGGAAATGTGTATAAACTCATTTTTATGTGAAGACGAAAGTAGTAATGTGCAATATACGTCATATTTTTCAAATGCAATGAATGCAATTCCGGATTAATTAGTTTGATAATTATAAAATATAGACTCTGTCAAAAAATTAAAATCAGATAAACGCCTTTTGAGATATGGCTGAATAACATTTTTGTGTGGAAATACTTTCGAGCGGGAGTGTATGCATTATGCATTCTGCCGTACAGACTGAGTAGGTTACCTAATTTTTTTTCCATCACTGTTTAAAAAATATTGCTCGATGGTTTGTATTTTAATGGATTCGTTAAAGATTAATAATCATTAGCCATCAATTCCTCCAATAGTAGCTTTATCTTAATGATAATAAAGGCAAAAAGCGGCACATTGACGGGAAAATTACCCGCCTACACTGATCTCAAGTATTGGGTTTGCAGTGGGTTTTTTGCTTGGTATGCTATTTTGCCACTGAACATAGTGCATTTTTAACTTCATTTTTCATAAAATACATATTGCTTGATGAGTTGTCTTTTCTTAAAAGTTTAATAATCACTGGCAAATATTTCTCCTGATGCTTTAAAATTAATGATTACATGAATATTTACTAGATTACATAATAGTCTAAGTCACAATATACAAATATACACACATGAGGCTTTTATATAGCGCAATTTCATATAGACCACAGCGCTGAAAACAAATAATCCAAAAGCATGACACAAATGCAAAATAAATGGAAATAGCAATCAGTCCAAACTGAACACATACCTCACTGCAGTTACATAACATTTCTTTGGCAATTAAGTGCTTGGATAGTGGTGTCTAGGCAGTGGGTGTCTTTCATTGCATGTTGTATTAAATCTGAAATTTTAAGATTCTGTTGCAGCAATATACCAAAAACACAAGTTTGGTCATGAAATTGAACATTAAATGTGATGACTCACCCGTAAAAGCAGGACTTTGCGACAGAACACTTGAAAAACTGATGAATATAGGCAGTGAAAAATAAAGAAAATAATAAGAATTTCCAGCAGATTTTCAGTTGTAAAATGTGATCGACTTGATCAATTTCAACAAGTAAGGTGTCATTTCAAAGCTTAAAAAATGCTGTAACAGATAAAATAAAAATTGATATCATCTGCAAAGTCCCCCCTTTCAGGGTGAGCCATCACAAATGATAAACAATTTATTTTGCTGTAACACAAACTCTCAAGAGATTAAAAACTATCTAAGTCTGAAAACACAATACAAAAATAATGCCTGTGATTCAAATCCCTGACCTTTCACATCCCAATCTATCATCCAGCTTTGGCAAGCCACCGAATATCTCCACCATCTGACATATTCAGATTCAAGCCAATTTTCTGATTTTTGTTTATAGGATTTTGTTGGATAGAGGCAGATAAGGTCTAGGCTTGACTGTCTACTACATAAAAATAGGCCATCATAATATTGAAAGAACACTTGATATTTTAGTTTGTCTGCTATTTCCATATCATTATTTTCTGCTAATTTTTCATAACTATAATAAATATCATTATCATGTTCAAGTTTATAATATGTCTGTACATAAGGCACAGGGGATCATTTAAAGCAATACTATAAAGTGTTACAAATGACGCGCCCCCTGTCACCCATGACTTTTGATTTTTTTTTTGGCTTATTGGCTTTGTTTTAGGTAGATATTAATACCCTCCAAATGATTTGGCTTAAATATGTTTACTTTTTCTGTTATAGCCATTCGTTGAATTAAATTCGGGATCCCGAATTTACTTCCATATATATAAATATAGGAGAGCATGCATGTCCTTTTTAACAATTTTTCTGTGGCAAAACAATTTTTTGACAAAACACACTTGAAAACGCTTTTAGAAGGTCGCATTCCTTCGTTTTATGCTGTTTTTACTATAAATCTTTTTTGATCAAAATCTTATAGTATTGCTTCAACTTATGTTTAATTACTAAGATATTTGGGTTCCGGGACCAAACAGGTTAATGATTATTTCTCAGTTCCCCTTAAAGCAATATTATAAGATTTTGATCTAAAATGGTTTATAGTAAAACAGCATCAAATGAAGGAGTGTGAGAAGCGTTTTCAAGTGTATTTTGTCAAAAAATTGTTTTGCCACTGAAAAATGGATAAAAAACACAGGTATTCTTTCCTATACTAATACGTATGGAATTAAATTTGGGATCCCAAATTTAATTCAATAAATGGCCATAACAGAAAAAGTAAGTGTATTTAAGCCAAATCATTTGGAGGAAAATATCTTCCCAAAACAAACCCAATAAGCCAAAAAAATCAAAAGTCATAGGTAACTGGGGGCGCTTCATTTTTAACATTTTATAGTATTGCTTTAACAATATTTTATAGTATATTTTTTGATATGTTGTTAAACTGTGATTGGCATGTGAAAGAAACAAATTATGGCTGATGTCTGCTGTCTATTTTCATAAATATTAAGAAGTCAAATGCATTAAAAGAGGCATGCAAAATGCGGAAGACATCTTATATGTGTCACATGTTGACCGCATACTTCCGTCTCCTTCTGTCTTGTTCCTCCTACTTGAGGAGTAAGAAGTACAAATTGAAAGCTTTTATGAACAATTTGTGCTGTCTGACACCACGTTATCCTGATATTACATTACATGTATGAAAGGCATTAAATAGTTGTGCCAATGGAAATTTCTTTGCTTCCAAAGCGATGAATTACAAAATGTGATATCCATGTTTTGTACTTATTCCTGTTTTAACCCTCGTCTACCCAGGGGGGGGGGGTTATTGCAACCCCCCCCCCTAAGGTTTTTTCCCCGCTGCATAAAAACACAAAAGCAACCGACCCCAGGCATTTGGGTAATCTCTTTTACATCCTTTGCGGTCATTTTGATGAAAAAATTAGGGGGGTACCACCTAAGGTGGGGTTAGGG
>JXSR01S013594.1:18455-32655 GCA_000969725.1 Ophiothrix spiculata
CAAGTTTTTCTTTGGAGTTGCTTACATATATATAAAATATATAGGCCAACTCATCCACAGCAGTCCAACCTATAAAATTCAGAAACTAAAATAGGGAGATCAATATACAAAAAGCTCTCAATTGAGAATCTTCAAACCTGTAATCAACAGACCAAATTAAAGGTCCCCCGACAGACATTCGGAACACTAATCGGTTTTAAATACTAATCAGCTCTGGTCACAACAATACAACCAAGGATGCAGTCATCAAAGATCGAACCTATAAATAAATTGCACATAGTAATCAACCATGTAATTGTCTATCCTTTATCTCATCGAACATTAGCTATTGTTCTCATATTATGACACTATTCAATAACCAACGACACTGTTGTTATTCACTTCACTAACCTGCATCCGATTTGTCGGCAATTCTGATGTGTTTAGTCCTATTTTTAAGGTTCAAAATTCGATCGATTCTGCACCAACACGGCAGGTCGCGCTCTGCACCCTCATGGAGAACAACAAGCACCCTTTCGTTACCCTGCACACACAACTCCAGAACCAAAATCGAACCACAACTCGTGTGCCTTTTTTTAAAGATCTGGATTGTTGGTTGTAACATTCACTCTCCTCTTTTATCTTCGCTGAGTAAGTATCCAATACATACGTGCAAAATCCTCCCAATTCTCTGCCTATTTCCGCTGTAACAATGTCCTTTATATCCTTTTGCGTAATATGCTGCTCATCAGCGGTATTTGATGAAGAATATCGTTGCATTTCTTGATCGGACATTGTATTGAAAAATTGCGCGAGGTTCAAACGAAACGTCCTTTCTCGCTGCCGTCGAACTAGGTCAATGGCTTACATCCCTTCCGATGTACCCATCATGCTTCATTCTCATCCTGAAAGAACAATTCTTATGCAAATTCGGATAGCTCCGCTACCGATTGAAAATATATTAGTTCTTTAATACCTGGTGCATTTTGACAAATGTGATGACTGACGCCAAAAAGAGGGATTTAGTTTAGAATCATCCATTTCTTATTCTGTATTTTGAAATACAGGTGGCACTATAGATACGCTTTGTCGGTAGTTTCTATCCGGAGTTTTTGTAATCATTTTCATTCAGAATTTTTCTCTTGGTGTTAAATTTTCACCACTATGTTAAATTTTTATTCGGAATGAACACGTTCATTTTTTTTCTCATAGTGTAAATTTTTTGTCATGGTGTAAAATGTTTTACCATTCACCAGAATGTTCATAATGGTGACATAATTTTAGCATCACAGCACATTTTGCAATGTTACTCATCTGTAGTATTTTGATAATTCACACTACATTTTTTTCCCTCTTTGACAAATGCGTCTGGCATACGCCTTTAATATATTATAAATTCTTAACACAATCCTTAAATTACAAAAACGTTGTTTAACATATTAAATATAATGTCTTATCTTTAGTTCGTGTGTGAGAAAACACAAAAGATTTGGATGTTTACCGTAGTTATATTTACTATAAACACACATTTTTGCAATTGGAATGTATTCATTACAAATACTATTGTTTAATCTATTACCTTTTGAATATCCAAAAATTATATCAGTAGCACAAAGTTTAATATTTGTCCTAGTTTTATCCGTCAGCAAAAAAATTTACATTTGACCACATTTCTTTAACGGTTTTACAAGTAAAGAAAAACATTCACACTACATTACTTTCATTGGTAATCGTTGTTTTCAAACAATACATAATTAGTTTGGTCTTTTCATTATAATCTGTAATCTGTCCTTGATAGCTACTGTGGATTTTTTTTTTGGAAGAAAAGATTTACTATCCACTTCATAATTCTCCAATGATAAAAATTTTCATTGGAATGTTTGCCACTGTATGATTTTATTCAAATTATTCTAATTGGAGTTTTAGCATATTATTCCGATCGTTAATATTGTCTAGAAACTCGAGGTCAATATGCATTCAGTTGTCTGGATTTTACAAATGGTAAAAATGATGAACTGTATCTAGGCCTTGAATCTATCACAAAAAATGTTGATATGTTAAAAAATGTATCTTGTTGTTTAACACATGCGTATTTATGTGCTATTTACATGTACGAAAGCAAGGTAGTATTCAAATATTGGCTGCTCATGAGGGCAATATTGCCCAGAAATGATCTTGAGTCTATATACTATTTCCCAATACTGAAAAATAAGATCACTGAAGTGAAATGTTTTTAACTATTGCCAGAATAAAAGAGCAGTCAATATTTGTTTTATATACCGATTTTGTTTTGAGAGGGCAATAGTAACAAACTATAATTAACCGGCTCAAAAGAAGTCAATCGGTATATCATATTTACAAAAAACGATTTAACACGTAAGACCCCGGTAAGACCCTCCTACCGCACAACAAAAACGACAACCATTGGGAAATCAGGAAACATTCAGGATTCATTACTTAATTTTTTGTCTTATCCAGGTATTTATTTGTAACGTTTGTTATCAAAGGGGAGGTGGTTACCACCCCCATGAAATTGAAGTCGAACGGCCCAAAGTTAAGTTTTTTATACCATAGTGTAGGGTAGGTTCCCTCTTTCCATGATTTGATACCAAAATCATGAACATCGGCCAAGGTGTTACGTAATTATGACGTCATAACTACTTTTGAGTCGGAAAACCATGATTTAGGGCAAAAATGGCCACCAAGTCAAAATGTTGCTGTAAAAGTTCCGAATATTTTCCCAATTTTTTGCTTGTAAAGAAAGAAAATAGAGTTTCTAAGATGTTCTGCAAGTAAAAGGTTTATAAAATGTTGATATTTAAAAAAAAAATAAAAACACTTTTTAAAACGTCAACCACCCCTTATCTTTGGACTTTGAAGAGTCACCTTGACCCCTCTTAAGGTGGTACGTACAAATTTGTTTTGCTATGACTGGAATGGATGAACTTACAACTACCCAAAACCCGTAGGTCATATTCCTTTGCGTTTTTATGCGACAGAATCATTCATTAGGGTGGTGGGGGGGGGGTAAACACCTCCTCCTTGGTAAGACAAGGGTCAATACCAACTAAACTTATGGGTTAGATGGGATACCGATTTAAAAGCCGATAATTTAAGAACAAGATTATTTTAATTATCTTGCTTTCAATCATCACAGGTTTGTCATTTAATCATGTGAAATCATATCTCTATGTACTCACTCCTTATTTAAAACTTTTTCGTTTCTTTGCAGACTCAGATTCTAACGTAGCCGTCGTTAAAACTGAAGAACGATTGCGTATACCGACTGGTTGATACAGACGTTACAGAATAGTGTCTACAGAGACAGAGTAGAGAAATCAAAGAGACGAGAGTGTAATTCCAAATCTTAAAATGGCGTTCATCCCTACTAATGTACCATTAAATTGGAGAACATATGTGATGGTAATTTGTGGACTGCTAGCTGTGCTCCTTGATGTTTTGCCGCCACAAATGCTGGTACCAATAACACCTGAATGGTTAGGTTGGTGCGATGAAACGCCGTCTGCTGAACCACCTGTAACGGTAATAATAATTGTAACCCAAACATCGGAATCGCCCAACACTACATCCAGTCTCCAAGACTCTAATATATCAACTTCCGAGTCAATCACACAATATGACACAAACGATACTATATCAGAAGTGTTGTTTGTTCCATTGGACAACGACACTTGTACCAAACAGGATTTTGATCCCTTAATAGCTTTGGTATATCTTGCGGCAGGTCCAGTGGAGGTTATCGCCAGCCCATTTGTAGCATATCTGTGCGACCGCGTTGGTAGCAATATACTTCTCTTGCTTAGCCTCATAGCAACAACCATCATAGATATTCCATTTGCGTATGGAAGTGGATTCTTAACATACCTCATTGTTCGTGTTCTCATAAATATTTCAACGACGGTAACAGAAGTGTCTTATCTACACATGATAGGTCAACTATTTGCAAATGATGACACTACAAGAGCGAGATTTCTTGGTTTATACTCAACTATTCTGGGATTTGATTACTTTGGACCAACATTTTCTGGCGTATTGTACCACCTATTTGGGCAAGCCATGCCTTTCCTCACGCTCCTGGTAGTAGGACTTATAACAGCGCTCGTGTTCTTCATTGTTGGTCTTAATTGTAAAATATCTAGAAACACTAACCTTGATGGTAAACTTAAGGAGGTTAAACCTCATGATATACCTTACACAACGCTAGTTAAAGACCCGTATGTTTTAACAGTCTTTATTGCCGTCTTTTTGATTATTTTACCAAAGTCAATGATCGCTCCTTTCATTAGTATCTGGCTTAGAGACACATTTCATGCAACTGCCTGGGTAACAGGTGTAGTATATTTCCCGGGCTTTATCGCGTACATTCTGTCCAATATAATTGCAGAAAGACTGCTTACAAAGTTCCAGAAATATGCTTGGCTTTTCGGCGCAGTATCGCTAGCTCTGGATGGGATATGCGTAATGATCCTACCCTTCTCTCCCAATATAATATGGTTCTCAGTCATCTTTGCGCTTCAGGTTGCTAATGCGACCTTTGCTGGATTCATCATATTCCCTATGTTCCTAAAGATAGCAGATTATAAATACGGTGTCCCTACTTCAAGCTCTGTTCACGGATTTTCATTCATGGCAGTCGGGCTTGCGTATTTTATTGGTCCCATGCTTTCATCTGGTTTATTCATGGAAATCGGCTTCAAGTCAATGAATTTAGTCGTGGGTGGTTTACATCTTTTAGTAGCACCACTTATAATATTCACGAAAGATATTTGTTATGATCAAAAAGGGATAACCGAGGAAACCTATCTTGTAAGTGTCGCATCTAGGGAAAGTATCCACGATACCCACGAGTATGATTGATTATCCCGCCTTTACTCAGGGATGTATGCAATACGTCACAAAGGGATATACTCAGATCTTTGAAAAAGTAGTTCCAAGCTCAGATGAATGATAAATAATCCCGCTTTTGCCCAGGGATTTTGAGTTTCACAATGTAATGGATTTTCGGGCACAGATTCTATTTAACGCCTCATACAAAATGTGATGAAAACCTTTGATTAATATCTCTAATGGGGTGTGAACCACTTTGTTAACATAACACGTCGAATAACGATTTGCGAGTTGAACTCTGCTATTTTCAAAATATATACTTCCATGTAAAAGATACACCAATTGTGGAGTATTGTTGTAAAATATGTCTTTATCGATGTAAACCGGCAACGTCCATGTCAACGTGATGCCCTTAAAATTCGCCATAAAGGTTACAGACAAAATTCTGCACTGATAAGTATGTACGTTAATACTTTTTATGAAAAAAGAGAGGGGTTTTGATAAGGACTAGTTTTCCACAGGCGACGGTGGATACGGACTTAATTACTTAACAATTGAAAAAAATACCTTGACGCTGATGACTCATATTACGTACATACAGCATACTCGTTAATGTGAATGGGTGTTACTTTGTGTCAGAAATACCTTAAAATATCTCCTTATTGGTCTGGCGATTATATCAACACCCCAAAGATTTCATCTTATTAAACCAGGACAAAACTGACTTTTGCTTCATGGGCAGTAATAGAGACTCTGGGTGAAATACATCTGAGTCTTGGAGAAGTTATACCATTTCACCTTCTTTAAAAAAAATCTTTGTCAAAAATCGTGGTGTCACTTGTACTATCCTTTAACTATGTCCATGCTCATTGGTAATAACTGCAAAACTGTTAACTTTCATATCAGAAATTTATGGTGCATCCGACGTTTCAATACACAAGAGGTCTGCCACAGTGCTGTCCGAGCGCTTGTCCTGTCCCGCATTAACTATGCCAATTCGTTCTTGTATAATGTGTACTCGAAAGATCTTATGCGATTGCTTGTGGACGGGACTCTCACTCGACAGACCTGATTGCAACCCTCCATTGGCTACCTGTCAAGGATAGGATTTATTTCAAAATTGTTCTTTATGTGTACAAGTGCACTAACAGCATTGCGTCATTCATGCATCATACTTTAATAGCTGAGTGACAAAAACACGTCTGAATGCAGTCAACGTCTCAGATTTTTATCAGATTCCACCCAGCTGTACGTTCCATAAACGAGCTGGGGATTCATCCTTTCATATTGCTGCTGCCAAATTGTGGAATAAGCTTCCCTCTACTTTGAGAGAGTCTGTATCGTTACCTGCTTTCAGACGTGCACATTAAACTCACCTCTTTTGTATAATTTTTCTCATGCAGTAAGAATGTCTTTGATTTGACCAATGGCCTCTTCAACAACAAATCTCTTTCTATATGTGCACAAGACCTTAGAGATGCATTGGACATTAAAGCTGTTAAGAGACTGCTATGTGTAGATAGTTACCACTAAAAAATCATGGTCATTACGTGGTGTTGATCAAAACACTGGGACTTTGGTTTTTGGCATGACTATTGTGTTATGACCTTGCAAATAAACTGTTTATTGATACAGTCATTGTTCTTGGTCAATTAGGCTAAATATCATTCCTCCATGTGAATAGAATAACATTGTCAAATAACTCCCCAGAACTGAAGTGTATCAAATCCTTTTAAAAGAAATAGATATGGGGCAATCTGTGTCCCACAACTTAAGTTACAAAGTGGTAACCATGCAAGTTCCTATTTTTTTTTCAAAACCCACCTTCTCAATGATTTTTAATTAATTTTTACCCTTTTTTGGCAAAATCAATGACAAAATTAAGGTAAAACATACCCCCCAATTACTTCAAGATTCTTGGCAATATTTTCAGACACACTTTTCAATGACTCTTATCATTTAATATGTTAAGTACAAAAGATATAGGTATCAACATTACATCAATTTTACCCACTTTTTCTTCAAAATCAATGACAAAATTCAAGTACCCCCCCTCATTTCTTCAAGGTTTTCAATGATAAGATTTTTAGACACCCATTTCAATGACTCTTATACTTTAATATATAATAAGAACAAAACATACAGTAATCAACATTACTTTTTATGTCTGCTGTACTCCCAGAGACTGATACTCCCAAATAAAAATGCAACAAGGCATTGTGTACATTTGTTTTCGTTACTAATATGGTCCTTGAAAAAGAGAACTTTGCTTCCTTTGGGTTTCCTTAGTATATTATTGAGATGTGGTGCCTCATTAATGATACCTCTTTTTATATCTTTCCAAGATTTTCTTCATACTAAATTATCATGTAACAGGCAGAGACCGATCGCTAAATTCTGTGTAATACCCATTTTTTAAATTTTGTGGAGATATGGATGCTCAGAATACCCCTTTTTGTGATTTTGCAGTCCTTGATTTCAGTGAATAGTAATATACCTATTTCCCTTGAAATTAAGAATTCGAATGGTTACCACTTTTTAGGTTGAATTGGAGGCCCGGGGATGTCATCATTCATCTCACACAGTGAGTGTGCCCCAAATTTTGTTTGGAGGCCGACTATGTTTTCGGCCTAATTTTATAAGAACTCTTGCATCACACACATGTCTGTCTGTTTGTAGCACTTGTATCTCTTCTTCCTTATTCAATAAACCAAAGTTTACTCTTCTAAAGTAGCCAAAACTTCCCAATTCCAATTTCTCAGATCACATCCCCATCCCAATACCTATAATTACTCAGCTGTGCCATAAGAGGAAGGAGATATTTTGTGCTTCTAAGCATGCATTACTTACTATGAGAGTGGACTGATTTTATAGGAAACTATATATATAATCACATACTAGTTAACTTGCTGTACAAACAATTCCATAAGAATGATAAGAAGCAATGAAGCAAGTATAATTATTTAGCATTTGGTACACAGTGTAACCTTGACCATGACTCCGGGGTAACGTGAGTTTGTCCTTTTTAAGGACTATTCTTGTTTTGGGTTCTTTTTGTAGTATTTTCATGTAAATATTTTCAGTGCTGTGCATAGAGCGCTTTTATAAATGCTTTGAAATAATAATAATAATAATAATTTGAAATGTTACTATTTTAACGACTTTCAGATTGAAATCACTCCTTCATATCTTCGCGTGTAAACCAGTGGTGATTTCAAATAAGAGAGGTTATTTAACCTTAAACATTTCCAGCCCGGTTTGATTAAACAACAAAAATAAATAAATCCAGATTTGCATTAATAAATTTTACTGTCAATCATCTAATATATTTCCTGTTATGGTTTTGTAATACGTAGTATCACTCATGTGGATTCTTTTAATATGAAATATATACCATTTACTTTCAGTTCTGGTTTCTAGATAGGTTACTTATCTTTAGGTATTCAACCCGGAAGAATCAGAAAGGTAAACTTTCCTATTTTCTATTTGTAGGTAATATGCTCTTGTATAACATAGGTGTATAACAACCCGTTAAGATGGAAGCTGTTATATCGACGCCAAGGATTCGGCATAACAAAAACAGTTACCGTAGTAGTTACATTGACTCCGTACTTCTGCTATGCCTTCTTTTAGGAATCGGATTGGCCATTGCTGTAACGCAGACATTTAGTAAATACACTGATGAAAGTAACATTCCATCTAAAGCTGTTACATTGATATACTGTATATTGATGTTTGCTTTGTATCTGTGGGTGGTTGTCAGTAAGAGACGGTTTGAAAAGCGAGGCATTGTCCGTTGGTGTAATTGTAGCGGATGCGTGAATACAGGTATGCAAAAGCTTGAACGACTTTCAGTGTTATCTGATTCCCTGATTCCACAGACATCAAATTATTGCAAGTCTTACGACCATAGCTGTCACGCAGTGAGTCCTGGAGTATCATTTACAATCCTTGGCACAGGAGCAGCCGTCGACTTCTTGGTTCAAGCTCTTATTCAGATGTATTGCATTGGAAGTGTTCCATATAGCCTCCGAACAGTGGAATACATATTGGATTCATTAGTTTTTCTCATCGGATTAGCAATCGTCATCCTTCAGATCAAATTCTTTCGTATTTACGCCAAGGCAATTTTCAAACATCTTGACTTTTTAAACTATGTATTTGCAGCTGCAATAGGTCTTAACTTGTGGGCGTGGATTGCTTGTTTTATGAAGCCTTTGGAAAGAGTGAAATTTCCAAATATTAGATATGCATGTAGAATTAATGGATCAGCAACTATTGAATTTCAAGACGAATTCTTAAGTTATGTTGAGCCGTTTCTCGTAGAGTCCCTCACAGTTGCAACGGGTACATTATTCCAAATTTGGGCTCGTGTCCCAGAGAATGCTGCATCGGAACTACAAAATATGACAGGTAAGATAAATAAACCAGGATATTGTGTAGAAGATTATATAGATGGGGAACCAAACTGTGATTCCGATACAACTACATTGAACAGAGGAAAAATATGCCATACCTTGACATCTAGGCTGGCTGAAAATCGCTTGAATGATGCGGACCATGAAGAAGAACATAATAACTATCCAAGTGATCAACAAGAACTACATCATCACTCTATCTGCAATTTACAAAATCACCCGCAGCCATCATTCACGCATATCTTTACTATTATGCGGCAACATCGCTTGGTCGTGTTTTCTACTCTGTTGTCTGTCGTATTCTACGCAATAATTCATGGATCATTTCTTAACCAAGAAAAGTTCATCATGAAAATCACGTCCTCAAAGACGCGTGAATGTATCGAATTGTATCTTGTCGTGTTGTTCTTCATGCCGAGTACCTGTTGGATCTTTTACTGTCTTTACAAAACACCCTCATTGATCTTCAAGATCCGACGGTTCAGTAGCAGTGACTCTCTACTTCTATTTACTGCATTATGGACATTTTTGATTGAGATATTGCATATCATAGCGGCTGTAGGTATGATGAATAAAGAAACAAGCCTCGCGATTGCGAACATATTTCCATCAATATTTCTCTTGATCCAAGGTTGGATGCAGACAAAGTTCATCATAATAGTTGTGCAGACACATGAGTTGAGAAAGATTGACGCTAAATTCATCCCCTGCTTGATTCATCTAATGATTATCAACATAGCTGAGTGGTTTTTGATCGGTTTTGTTCGAGGGCTGAATTCTGAGCAGGACATAAGGGAACTTGCTCCTATCGATGGCATGTGGTACGGAGAAGAGGTAGTACGAGTCGTTCTCATCACGTTGTTTCCGTTAGTGTCTCTTTTCAGATTCCACTCTTCGATCACGACGTACGAAGTACTTAAGTATGTTAAGTGCTATGAAAGTATTGGATGAATGTCAGATTAATGGAACATAAACTACAATGAGTGATAAAACAAAGGCATCATATGGATTTTTCTCTGAGATAAACTTGTTTGGTACGAAGAATTATAATAGCATATTGTGTATTTGCTCATTTTGAACAAGATTATATTTCGTGACATTCAGATCTTTGGTGTAAAAAGTTATGAGAAACCTTCCAGTAATTGGTTGGTCCGATGTAAGGACTGTAATTGCAGACAAAAGTATAACTGCTAAGCTAAAAAAACCCGCTAACCATTTATTGTATTATTCATTACTTGACATATTGACAAACCTTGAAACCAGGAATACCTGTTTCTGATATGACTCTTTAACTGGATGCAAACGTATTATAATGCATCAAACAATAATATCCAATTGTCCAGTTGAATTAGGGATTCAAACATGGCGGTTCTACGCGCCCAAAAGTGATAAAAATACGAGGACGCATCGGACGCATGTAGAGTAGACGGGTAGTATGCGACGTCATATTCAATACTTGTCCTATAACATTTCTAACTCAAAAAAAATGAGCGATTAATATATACATCCCGCGTCAAATACGCCTTGAAACGGCCAGGTACTAATATCATATTTACGGATTCAATAATAATTCTCTGCGTATCGCGAAGTGTGTAATGTAAATCTTCGAATGGCATGCTTTATTTTATAGGACAGGTAAACGACAAAATTAATACGAAACGATTTTTTGCTTCATGTTTTGTAGATACATGAAAAAAATGTTCTTACTTTTCTTTTGAATTTATTCGTAGTCGTCGTCGTTTATCAGATTTTACTTGATTCTCAAGAAATTGTACAAAAATGATGCAATTTGAGCCATCATAGTTGTCCAACTCATTCGGCTTCGCCTAGCGTATACTGTAGCTACAACCTCAGCATGCGGTGCAGTTCAATAATAAATCAATGATCAATTGAATGTTAAGACTACAGTCCTTTTTGACGAGTAATAGAGCGGAACGTCATGTTTACTGTAAGTTTTGGCCAACTTAAAAAAATGTCTGATCATCACAATTTTTGGTGTACAGGAAAAGAGTCTCTAGTTTATATATATCGTACCGTTGAAAACAAAGATTGAACCTTTATGTGTAGTTCAGCCGAAAAGCTTACGATAAATATTGATAAAACAGATTTGATGGACAGGTATGTTCCTGTGTGTCAACTCTTACTCAAAATGTCGTGAAATTTGACTCTGTGATGATCAGTGCGCATGCCTAAACAATAGGTTTGAATGCGTAGGATGTAGTTAATAAATGTCAATTGTTCACAAGCCAGTTCCATTGCGCAGCGGTGATAACGTCAGTCTGTCATGCAGAAGGTCGTGGGTTCGAGTCCCGTCATAGTCGTTTTGTAAATTTCTTTTTCCCCCTTTTTTTTTGCCGTGGCGTGTTGATTTTTCTTAAATTATTCACTGTCAGGAATAAAATTCTCGAATTTTTGACATAATTCACCTTTTTTTTTGCCGTGGCGTGTTGATTTTTCTTCAATTATTCACTGTCAGGAATAAAATTCTCGAATTTTTGACATAATTCATATAAAAGAACCCAAAAGGTTACTTTTCAGTCAAAAAAACCACATGTCAGGTTCATTAATTTTCACATGAAATGCAAAATTTTTCAACACAGCGAGGGCCGAGCTATTCAAATCCCAAGGTCTGAGTATTTATTTCTCCTTGTTTTGTCTTGAATTTTAAAATCTTATAGGCAAAATATATTATCCAAATTTCATCAATCTGAGTTTTCATATTTTTGCTAGCGGAATCGACCAAACTGACATCTTTTTATCTTCTAAAACAAGATTGATGTAGTGGTTGAAATTCGTATGTTTCAAAAGGCTCAAAATCGTTGATTTTAATAGAAAATACCATATAATGCATCATTTTTTACCAATAACAAAAAATTCACTCACAATATAAAGGAAAAACGCCATTTTTACATTTGCTTTCTCCTTGTTCAAATTATAAGGGTTCAAAGTCAGCTTTATTGGCAGGTCACGTCAATAAAAAAAAATCTCGCAACCAAGATTTTGTAATATCAATCGCGAGATCTGGAATACACATTGCTCATTATAAGCTCATTTGCATAGGACCACACGACACACCGATAAGATCATAAGTAATAAATTGGTCAGAAAAAGTGTAACATACCACTAAATGAGAAAAACATCACCAATCTGAATATTTCTCAACACAGGTTTAAATATGGACATTTTAACACTATAAAAGTATACATTTTTTAAAAGCTCATACTACAGGGATACCAAATATACAATGATACTGACATTATACAGGGTGTGTGGAAATTATACAGGGTGTAAATTAAAAAAAAGTCTGTTAATTTTACTCTCTTGATAGACCTCTTTCATTCTACACAGCCATCAACATAAACATGATAAAACAAAACAGGTATGGATTTATACTGATAAAACATAGGGCTCTCAATAAGAAAATAGAACTTTTCACTTAATATCCATACGTTGAAATATACAGGGTGGTTAAAATTATATACATCTCAAAAGGATTGTATGCCTGCATGGGCTATTTGGTAAGTTCTTTATATGTCTTAGCAATAGTTGACAATGCTTAAGACAAGTTACATTCAAATGTCTGCTTACTATGGCCATTTTGCTGCATTTTTGGCATGAAGGTGGTCAAACATGAATTATCTCAATGACCTGATCCAATAGACTTTGGTTTATTTGTTACTGTTAATCCGTGCAATTACGATATTATGCATTTACAACATGTCATTACTGTTATTCATCAACGTTTTCACAACGTACGAAACTTGTCATGAACATTTTGATCTTTGAACATTGTTGAAACTAGTTGTGGGAATACCCTGAAAACAACAAAGTTTATCCTCGTCAAACTTTATTCAATACATCACCTACCATTAATATTTTGGCATGACAAGATATGTTTGTTCCTCATTAACAAGTGTGCAAAAAAATATTCTAGTAGGATTTCAACTTTTGGCATGACGACTTTCAAAAGATTGGTAATTTTGTGTACAAGTCAATGGGCTTTTCCTCCACCGTCTTTTCCTCCACCGCCTCCCCCCGTTGACTTGGCTCACATTTTGAGCCATAGATCTCGTTATATTTGTTCAATTGTCTTGGAAATTTTTTAGTTTGAAAGACAATTAAATTTCCCAGATAACCATACCAAATTGGTTGTAGTAGGTATTAAACTTCTTGAATAAAATTATATCAAACTACGAAGAATGAGTTTTTATGTGACATCTCCCCCATATATGCATTACCAATTCATGACTTATCATCATAACGCTTGTCTGTGGTTTTGTCTGCTGTAGCGTGTCAGATCTATTTGGATCGGCCGACTAAATGAGACCTAATATAATGTTGACCTCACGATTAATTTTCTGTAATTTGCTTTCAACATGTTCAACACAGTATGAAACTAAATAGAGTTGAATAATAATGTTGCATGGGGGTTCTCACATTTAAAAGGAATGACTGATATGTTAAAGGGTCCAGTGGAGTCTCTACCGGAGTCTCTAGTACTAGGGTAAACTAAAATCTACTTCCTGTTAGACACAAAGAGGTACATTTTTGCCCGTCACCCTACAACTGGAAGGCACACAATTAAATAGATTAAAAAACAAGGTTGTTAAAACTTGAAACCCAAATATGTGACCAGAAAAAAAAAACATAAAAGAAAAGCACAATATAAGAATTATTATTTCAGTGCATTAACACAGCTTCACTCTTTCCTTTTTTATTTACCTTTCTTTGACCAAAAATATGAGTAGGGATGGCTCACAGCTACGTGTGTATTTTTTAAAAGATGTTTAAAAAGGGGTGTCAATATAGTTGAATACATTTCTGTTACAATGATGAGTTCAGGAGGTATCTCCCTGGGGCCGCATCATTACTCCGAAGGGTCATTACTCCGAAGGGTCATTATTCCGAAAATAGCACAAGGGTCATTATTCCGAAGGGTTATTATTCCGAAGGGT
>JXSR01S013598.1:0-16511 GCA_000969725.1 Ophiothrix spiculata
TGTATTATCTTATTTAACATATGGTATTTCTTTATGGGGAAACGCAAACAAAGAACTTCTAACCAAAATCTCTAAATTACAAAAGCGAGCTATAAGAATTATTTCCAATAGTTCGTATCTCTCTCGTACCAAACCACTTTTTGAGAAATATAACAGTTTCATCAATATTACATTAATAATCAGGGTTTTTATACCAGCATCACTTCAACTGGGTATAGAAAATTATGAATTTTTGACCACTGGTTTGTGTTAAATGCTATGTCTGTGTCACTTGTAAAGGTGGTGTAACTCTTTTCAGGCTATGCCTTTTGTTACACTTTTAATCATTAAAAGCACATTAATGAGTTGTTCCCAGAATACAGCATGTCTCACCTGATTATATTACTCAGTAAGTAGGAATACACCGTCTCCGGGGAGTCGGCTGTTGTTCAGACAGTTATGATAATAAACAAGTTTAAGATGTGTGTCTGCAATTGTGTCCATACTCTTTGTTAAGGTTGAATTTAAAGAAGAGGCTATATGCTTTTAATGCGATAAGTTGTAATCAAGTGACATTTTCCATTTGAAAATCAAAAATTGGAAGAAACTACTCCTAGACATTTGTTTTTGTTTCCAAAAAGTATAACATTTCAAATTATCAGGAAAACAAGTCTTAGTTAGGCTTTCGAGAAAATTTGGGGGCAAAAAATATGGGTTTTGACACGTAAAATGAAAATAGTGACACGTATTAGACATTTGGCCGCCATTTTGAAACAAATTGTTTTTGTTTCATATGAATTGTATTGTGTTGTGTATCACTGTGTACAGTTTTAAAGATAATTATGTGAAGAACATTGTTTTTAAAGCGATCAAAATCCAGATGGACCCCCTCCTTCCTCCTTGTGCTCTAACGGGATTCTGAAACATTTAATGCCTTTTAAAAGTGTTAAGTCGGGAGCTGTTCGGCAACCAAAGAGGTACATAATCATTATAGGACCACTTGTGCCCTTTCACATGTTTTGCAATCACTTTGCTTGTACCTTGTTCCTAAAACAAATCGGGTTTGTATTGGCTACAGACCATCATCTTTGGAATGTTGCCGTCGAGAATTAGTGGTTGCAGGCACCTTTTCTTGTCTCAATATTTCCCTTTCCCTCTAGGAGCCCAGTCCGATTGGGTCAGCATTTTTTCAAACTTTCTGAGGTTTTGGTACCAAAATATTTCTCATATTTTTGTCATTATCAACGTGAAATTGTACGGCTGTAACTTGTGGCGTTTCGGAGATATAAGTAACAATGTGCTAAATAATAGTTACCATAAAATTACTGACACAGTAAAGTATAGGCAAGTGGAAAATAAGAAATTGCTCATAAAATCAAAACGTTTGTTCCGATTTAACCGAAATTTGAAATTTAAATATCTTAATCAGTGATGACATATGACAGTGAAAACCAAAATTTAAAAATCGGACCACGTAGGCTACCTTAAAGAGCCAGGCATACTTTACCCATGTCCTTGTTACAGCAGGTTTTAAAGGAGCTGAACATAAAAATAATGCTTTGAAAGCAATAACATGTAATCCAAATTAATTTTTTTCTTCTCTTTTTTTATTTTTTTAGTCGTATGACACTACTTACTTTTGGTAATTGTCGTATTTTCACTTTGTATGTCAGAGCCTAATAGGCACTACTTCTTGATATTAAATTGTCTAAGGTAACCTAATCCTTACAGTAATGCTAACCCTACACTCTAAGAAATTTCCCGTAAATTTTATCGTAAAATCACTTGCAATTCGGTTGCCAACACTTTACCGTAAAATTTACAACTTTGCCGTAAATTATTATACGGTATTTTACTGTATTTTTACATGTGGCTGTTTATTTTACTGTATTTTACCGTTAAATCATGGTTTTGTATGGACCTTTCCTACCTGTTTCAAAGCATAGGTGGATTTTGACAACAGTTTTCAACTTAAAATCGGATGATTGTTAGTGTCAAAATAAGCATCCCTAGCCATTCTCAAGAACAAGGCATGTTTGCAGATTGCCACACCAAGGGAAAATGTGCATCCTTAGTACAATAACTACAGATATATTTCATATTTAGTATATATTTTCTGTGGTGTCAAATTGTCTTTTTTGCTATTAATTTATGGTAAAATCCCGTAAAAAGACGGTCATTGCATTAAATAACTGATATATGCCGTTAAATTTACATTACGTCCGTAAATATTTTCTTACGGGATTTCACCGTTAAAAATACTGGTTTTCTACCGTAAAAATACGGTCATTTTTTAGAGTGTAACCCTTATTACTGTATACATGTAGTACAAGGAAGGTTTTACATCTCGAAAGCTGGTGCAATTTATGTTCAAAAATCTAGAAATATAAATGAATTCTTCCCTGACTGTTTCTATGAGAAGATGTATTTGAATCGCAAATTTAACTACTAATTTTAATCAAAACACTTTAAAACACAAGCTTTTTTGCATTTTTGCATAAATGTGAATTCCACTATTAGTACTGTACTATGCAGAAAAGGGACTTTTTCTGCAGATTATTTTAGCGATCACTTACTTCCTGATATTTATTAAAAGCGAATTTGCAAAAGATGCACATTATATCATATTAGATATTTGAGTGCGCCATACGTCGATATCATAATGGATGCTTGGTTCCTTTGTGCTTAAAGAGACTGTAAAGTTGTAAAGATTGCTTTTAGCATCAAATCAATCACTGCTATTATTAACTATTTTAATTTAAGAAATTTTGATTGTGTTATTTGCTACCCTTGAATTGAAAGGTTAAGTGTATAAGTAAGTAGGATGTAGGATGTGTCACATAATTTTCTAGTACAAGAAAAAAGAAAGCTATTTGGCAAAATCATGAGATTATTAAAAATTCCAATTATACCCGGGCAAATATATGCTCCAAGATGGGGTCCTCTTTTTTGATGGTGAAATTAAATTGAATTTCTTAAGCAGACGTTGACGAACACTATTTTCATTATTTTGTGACCAAACCCCCTTATACCTAAGCTCCTATTTATTCAAGGGCTTATGTGGTGTCAAATTACCTACTTCAACACTAATTGAATTTCTGATTTAGTGTCTTGGGATTCATCGCATACATGGAGTTAATAATTGCGCATTACATGAAGCTTATTATCTGTGGCGTGTTGTAATTTTAAATATGGAATTAAATAAACACATCTCACTCAGTTTAATAGCTAAACCAATATGTAATGGCTACCCCGAAAGGGGGACTTTGCATATGATATCAATTTTGATTTTCTCTTTTCATCTGCTACACCATTTGCTAAGCTTTAAACAAAATGATAATGATGGTGCTATACTTATTTTCCTTACTTTACGCCGCTTATTTTCACCAGTTTCTTTTCGGGGTGAACATATAAAACTTACGATTGATTTAGCATTGCACTTGTATAAAGGGTTATCACATCTCGTTTAGTTTATGTAATGTAAAACTCAAGGCTATTTAGCCGGAAATATTTTCTTAAAACGGCTGTAATATTCAAAGAACTCGAGTCTATTTTCCTGTTTGTTTATGTATTAATTTCATGGATTGACTGAAAAGACGAGAATTCTACAAAGTGCATTCTCAGATACTGTTAAATGCGGTCAATAAACATTTTGGGATAGATGTGGTAACATTTCAATAATATAGGTCATTGCACATATGACACCATTTCGATTAACCCTCGTTATACGGAGCGGTTTTCACAAACATATTATACGGATGGGGATTGTTGCAACCCCCTTCATTTTTAAAATCGAGTCCCCAAGACCCCTGTTTGTGGTACAAATTGACAAGTATCAGTCCCCTCTTTCCATTGACACCAAATTCAAGGTCATGCATTTATGTATGACGTCATAATTACCGAAATATGAAATATCGGCATTTGTATGGAAAATATTTCGGTAGAAACACGTTCAATCCGTTATCCATCCGGTGGGAATGCGTTTCGAGTACGTTAAGTACGTTGTCTTGTTTTGAGCAAGGTCAAAACTCTGTGCAATTGAGAAATATTATAATGAAACTTGCAAACCGGAAAGTGTGAAGAGGTATTATTTTCAAGTGGGGATTTACCTTGGCGATTGTCTCTGTGCCTACTCGTACGTTACTTATTTGTTTTGTACGTTCCTCATACTTAATCTATTCGTTTAGTACGGAACACGTCCGGCTCTCATTCGGCGTTGTTCAGTGAGTCCAGACAACTTTTCCGCTTCTTATCCGCAAGTCGTACGGTCATTGTACGGTCTATTCGTTTCATGTTCGTCAGTCAATACGATCAATTGTATGGATTTCTTCACCGTATATAATATCTCGCCACCGTATAGCCTGAACTTTGTACGTTAATCATACGTTTTGGCTCAACACGGTGATGTGTGACACCGCCTTTATACATGTTATTTGGGAGGTTTCATTAACCAAGAAGACTTGACATTTAAGATTAAACTTACAATAAATTCAAGTCATTTTATGTTCTTTATGTGTATTCCATATTTTTCATGTGGTACTGTATTCGAACTTAACCCTCATCTTTCTAAGTGGGGTTACCAACCCAACCCTTAACGGTTGATCACCGATTGCACCAAAACGCAAAATAAAGCGACCCTGAGCATTTAAGTAATTGTTTTTATATCTTTTGCGGTCATTTTGACGAATATAAATCGGGGGTACCACTTGAGGTGGGGTTATGGTATGCAGTAAAAGTCCGATGGTAGGGGGAGGGTGCCACCTCGAAAAAATTTAAATCGCCATTTTGAAAAATATATGCATGATATGGACTTGAAACTTATAGGACATGTTAAAATTGACGTTTCCTTCAAAAACCGATGAAAATTGGACATTTAAAACTAGTCTTGTTTAACGATTTTCTGAAAAAGTTACCCTTTTTGTCGATTTTGTTTGGTCTGGAAATACTTTCTGATCTCATAATTACGTAACGCCTCGACAGGTTTTCATGATCTTGATATCAATGGAAAGAGGAGACCCTACCAAATAATATAGTACCAAACAAATAAACTTTGTGGGTCCCATACGTACTCCTCTCCTCCCCCCCCCTCAGGAAGACGTGTTACAAAAAAGCTCAAGAAGACGAGTGTTAACCTTTTATCTAACGTGCATTGCTTGCTAAACGTTCATTTGACCAGGCGCGTATCTTGGGGGGGGGGCTTACCGTCACGTGCCCCCCGGGGTCATAAAGAGGGGCGCCAAAAAAAGGGAAAAGAAAAAAGAGAGAAAGAAAGAAAAAGAAAAAAAGGGAAGGAGGGGCGGAAAAAAAAGAGAAAAGAAAGAAAGAAGGGAGGAAGAAAGGGGGAGGGGCGGAAAGGGAAAAAAAGAAAGAGAGAAAAAAAGGAAGGGCGCAAAAAGGACAGAAAAAGAATAAAAGAGGGAAGAAAGGAAAGAGAAAAGAAAGAGGGAGGGGTACCTATTAATATGGCGAGTCAATTATTATTTCAAATCTTTACCGCATCTCTATAAACATTATTGACCGCCTTTAGCGGAAGACCAGAATGAACTTTACAGTATACTTGACATTTCGGTCGATTCTTGAAATAAATACTCAAACAAACTTGAAATTCGGCTAGAATTCTTTAAATATATTACATGATTATATTTCTCAATAAACGAGAGAATACTTTCTAACTTTAAACATAGTAACCTTAAACGTGTTATTTGGGAAGTCCCATTAACCGAAAACACTTGGTGAAACTATATGTTTGACATTTAAGATTTACTTTATGCTAAATTTAGAAGTAATTCAATGTTTTAATGTATTTTCCACACTTAAATGTAGCAGTTGACTTCAACTGAACCTCTTACCTAATGTTCACAGCCTGTATGTTTTTAAAAATTCTAATGGCTTTGAAAGTGAAGTATAACTTACTTATTCTTATAATTTACTGAATGATATTAACCAGTATAAAATGATATCATGCTCGATAATTGGCATTTTACTAAAGTTTATCTCTAAGGCCTTTTGTATTGGTCTGCACCGGTCATATACCAAATCTCAATTTTTATATAAGAAATAAAAATATCTCCTTAGATGTGTTGAGGACATCTTGAAAATCTAAAAAAGTTGTGGCCAGGTTACGACAACCAACGTTGTCGCCTAATTGTGCTCCAGTGCCAAACATATTTTCCAACAGTATGTTTGAACCGTTAAAGCCATACAGTACTGAAGCCGTACTTTATTGATTATTTATAAATCTTAATGATCGCATTCCTTTAAAACATTGAGTAATATAAAATATTAATGTTCTGATGTTTCGGGCGAAGAGGTACATTTAATCATCAAAAGCACATTAATGAGTGGTTCCCAGGATACAGCATGTCTCACCTGATTACATCTCCCAGTAAGTAGGAACACATCGTCTCCGGGGAGTCGACTGTTGTTCAGACAGTTATGATAATAAACAAGTTCAAGATGTGTGCCTGCTACTGTTCCCGTACTCTTGGTTAAGGTTGAATTTAAAGAAGAAGTTATGCTTTGAATGCGATTAGATGTAATGAAATATTATTTTCCATTTGAAAATCAAAAATTTGAGGAAACCCTTTCTAGACATTTATTTTTAGATTTTACAAAGTATAAAAGTTCAAATTATCAGGAAAACAAATTTTAGGTAGGCTTTCTAGACATTTTGGGGGCCAAAAAATATGGTTTTTGGCACTCTCTGCCAAAATATACCAATTTGGGAAAAAAGTGACATCACTATCAGCGTAACAAATTGCTTATTGTGAGCTTTGGACAAGGGAAATATCTATGACTTTTGGATTTTTCCGCCGCATTTGATACTGTAAAATACAATTGGTGAAGTTACATTAGGGCCTCTAGTGGTTCACGATTTATACTCATCCCCCGGCGTGGCCTAGCGGAAAAGTCCTCGACTTTTAATCACCGGGCATTGAGATTCGTGGGTTCAAATCCGGTGACCGACGTGTGTAGTGTCCTTGAGCAAGATACTTTCCCTAATGTGCTCCTTTCCTAAAAGGGGTCACGTGGGTACCGGTGTAATGAAATACAGCGTCCGTGTGACTGAAATGTCCTAGCTAGTATTAAATTGTGTAGAACGTACTTGTACATGTGCGATCAATACATCATCGATTGCAATTTATTCCATGTAGTTCAATTAGACCCGGACTTCTGATTATGGGGGACACTCAGTCTCATTACACTGGCGTTATTCAATGCTGGGAATGTAACAGACTCGCGGGGAAGGAGGTGTGGCGAACCCCTCACCGCAAATATTGATACTGTAAAATAAAAATTGAATGACTGAGTGATACCAAAACCGAATTTCTGATAATTGGCTTAAAAAATCATAGATTCAAAACTGTCATCGACATGATTAAAATTGGCAAAAAACAAATTGCTCCATCAACTAATTTTTACTCTTTCATGTCGCACGAATCACGTGACGTATTTCAAATACTGTTAGATCTGATTATTAGATTCCGAAATACCTCACGACGGACGCAACTCAACTTATAGTTCAATCACTCGTTATATCTCGTCTGGACATGTGCAACTCTCTTCTTTATGGATTACCACAGACTCAGCTCACCACCTACAAAATGCTCAAACCACTACACGTCTTTAATCAGTCTAACTAAAAAACAATCGCACATCACACCTGTACTGGAACCAAAGAGGTGCATACAACCACTTATGCCCCTTTCTTGTGATTGTTTCAATCACTTTCCTTAAATCTTGTTCCAAAAGCAAATCGGGTAACTGCAGCCTATTGGTTACGGACCCTCATCTTTGGAATGTTGCCGTCGAGCATCTTTGTTGCAGCCACCTTTTCCTGTCTAAATGTTTCCCTTTCCCTCTCCTAAGAGCCCGGCATACTTAACCTATACCTTGGCTAAACATAAAAACAATGCTCTGAAAGCAATTATTTGTAATTTTTTTTTTTTTTTTTGAGAATTTTGATTTTTTGAAAATATATTTTTAAGTTGTTGCTTTCATTTTGTTTGCATTTTTCTATTTTCTTTATAGTCGTATGACAGTCAACTGTACTTGTTTTGGTAAATGTCGTACTTGCATACAAGCCTTACACCTGATATCGCGACATTATTTCGGTGCTCACCGCTAAATGTCCTCCTTTATACTACAAGGTCACAGTTATAGAAATGTTTACATTTGGCGTCACGATATCGATTCAAGAAGTTAGCTGTAAGCTCCGCCCACTTCTGATTCCAATTTTATACCGTGAGATTTCATGTAGTAGAAAGCCCAAGGAAAGCGCTTGTTTTAGAGAATTAACCGATAGCAAACCGTTTTAAGTTGGATAAATTATCACTTGACTATCTGTTCATTCAAGGAATGTTTCAACTTAATTTGTGACTAGTTTTATTTCCGAGTAACTACTGATTAAATTTGCATCTATTTCACATGATTTTCAATGCTAAAAATGTTTTTTTGCAGATGAATATCGTAACTGCATAGTCGTTCTAGGTGAGTATTAAAGTCTGAAAACTACTATGTGTTAGAAAATCTTATAACCAAGCCGGGTTACTATACTAATCAAGGATTAATTTGATACCAATTGCATAAGATAAATTGATTTGATTCTCTAAAATGACAAAATTAGGAATTACATTACATGTACAAAACAATAGCTACATCAAATGAAGTTCTCATTAATAATTTATATCGCCAGAGTCGCAAAACATACTGCACAGCGCGATAGGTAATTACTATGCACAATAAACCGAGCCAAAGACCTCATGCATCGCGCAAGCGTAACTACACAAATCAAACAGAGCGACGTTAAATTGACATGTGCATACATTGCGAAGAGTGCCCTAGCGGACTAAGGCGCCGTGCATTGATGACTTATTATTATCAGACCAACGTCATATTCAACGTCATACCATTTTCTGGGCCGGGTTCGAATCCGCGGGCAATCTTTTTTTTTTTTTTTTTTTTTTTTCTTCACTTCTTATATTCAATAGATTTATTTAAGAGTAATGACAGAGTAAATAATTGGGTTTCTGATTTTTTTTTTACATGTTTTTTTTGTATTTACTATTCCCTGTGCTTGGGTCGTGGTGGTGGGAGAAAAATACAAAGACCCTACACCAGACCCCTTCTCTTAACTCATTCTAAACTATATTACAGAGATAGAAGCATAAAAACACATTATTATAGCACACTGTAAATAAAATCACTAGTCTGAAAACAGGGACTGGTGAAATAATGCCAAGCACATGTTTAAAAGAACTCCCCTCCCTACCTAGCCCAACCTATCCCACCCCCTCGGGCCAATAATGACTGACATGAGACAGACCATGCACTCATGTCTCTCAATAGCTGAATATATTTGGAATACAAATCTTACAGCCCAGAACCTATCAATCCCTCCCAAACAAAACGAAGACACACACAATAAACATCACAAACAAGCAACAAGCAAATATAAAACTCACTATCAAAAACATGGAAATAAATAAAAGGACAATATTCAGGAGGCTTCAAGATCAAGAGACCATTTCTTACAATTTTAAGTTTACACAAATAAAATCAAGTCAATCCCACCGTTCATCATTTACTATTGTCAGGTATTCATAGCCTCAACACAGGCCTTTCAACGGTCAGTCTTGCATACACATGCTGTCTTATTGAAAGTAAAGTACCCAAAACCATGTTTCCAGCCAACCTTCCTCATTATATCTTAATACATGCGAGACACACATTGGTGCTGTTGTTATGTCTGACCACATCTTTATGCGAATTCAGTGAAGCGGAGAGAGATATTGATTCTGGTATCCTAAATATCTGCTTGGTCAAGGGTCAAATTATCTTGTTAACAATATTTTCTGCTTTGTTAACTTTCTAGTAGGGCTTGTGATTGGCTCTTGTAAAGCAGTGACTGACTCATTACCATACAGTTTATCTCTTGTTCTTGGGAAACATGTCTCACTGCTAAGCCTTGTGTGCACCTATAGTATGTCAGAGAATAGGCACCTCTTCTTGATATTGAATTTTCTAAGGTAACCTAATCAGTAATGCTAAGCCTATATTAACCCTTAATATTGTATAGTACGAAGAAGGTTTGATATATCGAAATATGCTGCAATTTTTGTCAAAAATGTATATAGATGTAAATGAATTCTTCCATGACTGTTTCTATGAGAAGAAGTATTTGAATCGCAAATTTAACATACTAATTTCATTCAAAACACATTAAAACACAACCTTTTTGCACATATGTGAATTCCTTATTAGTACTATGATGTAGAAAAGGACTTTTTCTGCAGATAATTTCAGCAATTACTTACTTCCTGATATTAAAAGCGAATTTGCAAAAGAATAATTCATAGATGTACATTTATGTCATATATGTTAAGTGATTAGAGATTTGAGTGCGCCATACGTCGATATCATAATGGATGCTTGGTTCCTTTGTGCTCAAAGAACCCGTAAAGTGGTAAAGATTGCTTTTAGCGTCAAATCAATCACTGCTATTATTAACCGTTTTAATTTACGAAATTTTGATCGTGTTATTTGCTACCTTAGAATTAAAAGGTTAAGTAAGTGTATAAGTAAGTAGGATGTGTCACATTATTTTCTTGTACAAGAAAAAAGAAAGCTATTTGGCAAAATCATGAGATTATTAACAATTCCAAATATCCCCGGGCAAATAAATGCTCCATGATGAGTAGTCTCCTTTCTTGATGGTAAATTTAAATTGAATTTCTTAAAGCAGATGTTGACAATTACTCTTTTTCATTATTTTGTGACCAAACCCCCCTAAAATCTAAGCTCCTTATTTATTCGAGGGCTTATGAGGTGTCAAATTACCTACTTGAACACTAATTGAATTTCTTATTTAGTGTCTTGGGATTCATCGCATATATGGAGTTAATAATTGCGCATTACATAAAGCTTATTATCTGTGGCGCGTTGTAATTAATGGATTCAATAAATGCTTCTCACACATTTTAATAGCTAAATCAATATGTAGTGGCTCACCCAGAAAGGGGGAACTTTGCATATTATAATAATTTTGATTTTCTCTTTGCATCTGCTACACCATTTGCTAAGCTTTAAACAAAATGATCATAATGATGCAAGTTTGTTAAAACTGATCAAAGCGATCAAATTTTACAACAGAAAATCTTATTATTTTCCTTACTTTATGCTGCTTATTTTCACTAGTTTCTTTTCGGGGTGAACATATACAACTTAAGATTGATTTAGCATTGTACTTGCATATAAAGGTTGATCATATCTGGTTTAGTTTATGTAGTTAAAACTCAAGGCTATTTAGTCGGACCTAATATTTTCTTCAAATGGCTGTTTTGTGTGATCAGTATTTAGGCCTTTCACCGTCAAAATATATACATAGGTTAATCCGTTTGTGTATTTTAGTTCAAAAACATACAGAAATTATATGTACAGTAATTGTGTTTTTTTTTTTTTTTTTTAAACCAACAACAACAAGGAAGGCAACAAACTCTGTTCCTAAGCTTTATTGACAAGCAATACAGCGTAGGCTTACTCGTAACATTTGCTTTGCCCTGGACCGATATTGTCTATGGCAGCACCAACCCACAAAACATACCCAACCACACCCACTAACGTCCTGTTTTTAGTTTCCCTGAAATCTAAAACATACCCGTTATGTAACGCCGCATAATGTGGTCAAACAAAGTTAAGATACAGGTAACTTATAATTTATAAATTATAAGCAAATAAATAAGGTATCACTATGCCTTTGTTAACGTAACTTCGTTTTGATAGTCAATTTTTAGCAGCAGATTAAACAGCAGCCAACTTTGTTCCCATTCAAGAAATACAAAAAGTACCATTTTTCAAAGGTTGCGGTAATGAATCTTTAGTTCTACATAGAATGTATGCATCACCCGCCCCCTATCTATTTTTCTACCGCTAAAAAACTTATTGCGCGCAGCGCTAAACGCAAACAACTTGGTGTACCTCTAAATACATTGATAAGTTGGACACTCCATTCAAAGTTCGGAGGTCAGGGGGGGGGGGCGGTTGGTGTAACTCCGTGATATTGAAAATGTAATATTTAGTCATTTATATAGTAGATATTCATTTCAAACTTGGTTTGAAGGTAAAACTAATAATTGTCTACAATATTTAGCAAAAAACGCATGAAAATCGGATATAGGCACATTTTTAGAAAATGTGCTTATATTTTCCATACAAATGCCGATATTTCATATTTCGGTAATTATGACGTCATACATTAATGGACGACCTTGAATTTGGTGTCAATGGAAAGAGGGGACCGATACTTATCCAATGGTACCACAAACAGGGGTCTTGGGGACTCGATATAAAAAAATGAGGGAGGTTGCAACAATCCTCTCCGCATAGCATGATTGTGATAACCGTTCCGCATAACTAGGGTTAATCAAAATGGTGTCATATATGCAAAGACCTATATTATTGAAATCTTACCTCATATATCCAAAAATGTGTATTGACCGCATTTAACAGTAGATGAGATTGCACTTTATAGAATTCTCGACTTTACAGTCAATCCATGAAATTAATACATAAACAAACAGGAAATACACTCGAATTCTTTGAATATTTTTCATGATTATATTTCTCAACAAGCTTAAGATTTTTTTTTTCTTCCTTCAAACGCCGTAACCTTATACATGTTATTTTGGAAGTTTCATTGACCGAGAACACTTGATATTTAAGATTAAAGTTACAAACAAATTTAATGTTCTTTGTGTGTATTCCACATTTTAATGTGACACTTGTGTGAAACTTAATGCTTTGTTTTTGTTGATTAATTAATTTTCTAATTAGTGAAACTTAATTATTGAGATCTTTGATTGCCACAAAAAGACTTTAATGAACTTTTAGAAATTCCCAATTACCATATAAGGTTTTGTGCTTACTTTAACTTTATAAATGGATCGTGGGAAATCTGAGTGTAGTAAAAGCATGATGACATCGATGTTTGTTAAAAAGTCTTGACAATTTTCCGAGTCTTAAAGCAGAAGTGAAATTAAAAGAATTTTTGAAGAGAACTTCTGATCTTTTGATGTAGTCTGCACCAGTCGCATTACAACGTTAATACTAGATATAAACAATATCATGATTCTTTTCCAAACTCCTGCATAAAATAAAATTGTTAAGTTTGGACCATCTGCTAAACAGATAGAAAAACAAACTCCAACACTTGATGCCTCCGAAGAGCAAATAAGAAGCAAACTATGGTTTAAACGTCACAAAATGCATTTCAGAGGTCAAGGTAAATAATAGTTACAAGCAAATTGTTCACATGTTGATATATGAGTCTACGCCTTTAAGAGAGGTTTATAAATATCAGATTCTTCAAAGCCTTTGTGGAAAGCATTCTGTTGTATGGCTCAAAAACTTTGACAATCAGCAAGAAAATGAAAGATCGTATAAACGGGTGCTACACTCAACTTTTACGAAGAGTTCTCGACATCATTTGGATGGATTATATTCCAAACACCACAGTATACGGTGTTATCCCTCCAATATCTTCAACAATCAGGCAACGCCGTTTATGTTTTGCTGGACACTGCATCCGCACCACCGACCAACCCAACTCCAATTGGATAATCAAGTAGAGGCAGAAGTTCCCTTCAATACACTGACATCATCAAGAGCGATCTCAATCTAGATCTACAAGAGATCCAGTATATCATGCATGACAGGGAAATCTGGTTCGAACATGTAGCAAGTGCTTCTTCCATTCCGTCCACGGACGACCGATGATGATGATGATGATAAATATAAGGCCAATTCCATCGTGACAGGCGTGACTTTTGCATGAACGTTTTTTTCTAAGAATAGCTGATAAATTTTATCTACAGGCAATACTACGGAAACATCCCAATTATGTTGTAGTAAACATCCCATATTGGATGCAAAAAGTGAAAATTTTAATCTAACTCAAACACTGTCTTTAAAATGGGGACGCAAAATGTGCGTGACAGTCGTGACCTAAACTGACACTGCCTTTTCAAAAATGTGGTTTAATGCTGAATTTTATCTCTTTCCCACGGGAGATTTTTTTCCTGTTTATGTTGCAGTATATCTCTTTGGGGAACCAATCAGGAAACATTTCACTTTGGGAGCTGTAGGTTTAACGTAGAGAATACAGGCTTAATCATTTCGTGACAGGCTTGATATTTGTGCACACTTCGTAAAACTTGATTTTAGCAATGAATCTGTTGTTAAATAACTTCTTTGTTTATGATTATGATTTATTTTCAACAGTTTTAATATTGTCTTATCCAAGTCTAATCTATTTTTGAGCTTTAACCCTTGTCCTGAGCTATTTTTTGTATGTTGTTGCAACCACCCTAATATTTTAGAACAAAACCTTTTATGAACTTGGTTTTGCTATTAATAGTATGATCCTCCCATTTCCAACGATACCAAGATCATTAAAATCGGTGACTTCATAAAGCACTTTTGGATTGGAAAATCAGGCAAAAGTGCATTATGTCAAAAACAGCCACCAAAAAGCAAAATTTTGCTATAAAAGTTCTAATTAACAGATCATTCGTCGGATTTTCTGTTAATTAAGAAGGGAAATGATTATTCTAACATGTATTTAAGTTTGAGTCTTATAGCATGCACATTTTTTTTCAAAATGGCGACTTAAACATTTCCGGGATTTCGACTTCGTGACAGGCGTGACCGATTTTGAGATGTAATAGTGGAGAAATAAGCAATCACTGAATGTTTGTATATTGCTTTGCAGATGAAGACTCCATAATTGAAGATAGATATTGATGTTTCACCAAAACATGACCTTTTAATAAAACACAGCAAAACCTTTTCATGTTTTTCGTGACAGGCGTGACATCTGAAAATGGCAAATTCCAACAACGCATTTCAGCTACAGTGCAACAGGTCTTATTTTTCCTATTTTTAAATGACTATAATATTAATATGTTACGCAGTACCTGTTTGATATTTGAAATATATATCAGCTAAGGGCAGCCCCTTATATGCCAAAAATTTCAAGGTCATTGGTTTACTAGAAGCTGAGATAGCCTTTACATGAAAACTTGTTTTGTATTGGTCAAAAGTAGGATATTGCTGGCAAGGCCAAATATTAAGCCAATCAGTAATGCGTTTATTGAATGTTTCAACTGAATGATCTAGTCATTTTAACACACACTAATGATTTTGTATAATGAGTGTATGAATGGTTTTGTGAGCCATGGTAAACCATTGGATAACTAATGGTGTATAAAATACAAAAGCTGTAAATTGCTAACAGAATACTAGTGCCTTTAAAATAATAATTAGTCAATAATTAAGAAATATAAATTATAACTGATTCGTTGTTTTATTTCCAGACAAAATGCTACAGACGTTATTTATAACCATAGTTTACATATATTTATGATGAAATTTTGGTGCTTGACCTTGAATTTTCTGTTAAATTAGCAAAAATGTCAAAATGGTTTCCAAGTCAAAACACAAGTAAACAGTAATTACGTTGTAACTTCAAAATTACGAAGTATTTCAAAAATCTGTCTAACAGATTGTAAATATAGGCCTTAAAAAAATTGTTATTTTTGCACATTTTTGGGTAAAAAAGGAGAAGTACTCAAAATAATAAAAATCCGTCTAACAAAATTTTTCACCATGTAGTAACAAACTGTCTGAATGCACAATTTCCAAATTAATGTCAAGATTGTCAAAAATATAGGAATTTATAGATTATTCTGTTTTTTTGTTTAAAATATGCTAATTATATGCAAATGATGATATTCGAAATTAAATTTTAAACATAATTTACATCTTTTAAGTGTAATGTTGAAAATATTATGCAAGAAAAAGAGTTTCATTGAAATACAAATGAGTAATTTATATTTTAGTATTGACCAGTTGGTTAGGAAAAAAGGCCTGTTGCACTGTATGATTAACATTTATTACTAAAACATGATTGTACTATCGAGCACAGACACTGAGGCTTCTTATACACTAATAACGAAAAATCTCAGATGTTTTTCTCTGTTTCAGTACCAAATTACTAAAAAAGTACTTTTTGGTGCAAATTTGAGGGTAGAATGTTACTAAGGCACCATCCAACTTATACCAGTCATGAAAGTTCTATTTGCTTTAAAAACAAAAGTAGTTACTGAGACCTTGATTTGTTTACTTTCAACTCAGGTATTACTTTTATGTCAGAATTGAGCTTGAAAAATTCATGTATGTGATACAAGATCATGGAATTAGCAGTCAGTGTAAATATTAACACATTTTTGTTATGTTTTAAATATTGGATTAATATGATAGAAAACATTTCAAAAGAAACGTGTCTGATGAAATTCTAAGAAATCGGGCGTGATTTTTTACTATGACCAGCTTCAATGGACCGTGTCACGTAATTTACTATGCCGACCTCAAGGTACCTATTAATATGGCAGGTCAAATATTATTTCAAATCTTAACCGCATCTCTATAAACATTATTGACCGTCTTTAACGGACGACCAGAATGAATTTACAGTA
>JXSR01S013598.1:19075-34894 GCA_000969725.1 Ophiothrix spiculata
AAATTATCTTTAAATGCGACCAAAACAAATCTTATGTTCCTCTGGACAATTTATCAAACAAGAAATGCTGCCAAAAAACTCCAGATTTTTATTTAGAAAATTGCAAATTAACTCGAGTGCCCCATGTGAAATTTCTTGGTGTTACAATAGAAGAAAATTTAATTTGGAAATCTCATATAAGCAACATCTGTAAGACATGTAGTAGAAATTTGGGAGTACTAAATAAAGTGAAACAATTTCTGCTAAAGAATTGCTTGTACCAAATATACTCAACTCTTGTATTATCTTATTTAACATATGGTATTTCTTTACGGGGAAACGCAAACAAAGAACTTCTAACCAAAATCTCTAAATTACAAAAGCGAGCTATAAGAATTATTTCCAATAGTTCGTATCTCTCTCATACCAAACCACTTTTTGAGAAATATAACAGTTTCATCAATATTACATTAATAATCTGGGTTTTTATACCAGCATCAATTCAACTGGGTATAGAAAATTATGAATTTTTGACCACTGGTTTGTGTTAAATGTTATGTCTGTGTCACTTGTAAAGGTGGTGTAACTCTTTTCAGGCTATGCCTTTTGTTACACTTTTAATCATTAAAAGCACATTAATGAGTTGTTCCCAGGATACAGCATGTCTCACCTGATTATATTACTACTCAGTAAGTAGGAACACACCGTCTCCGGGGAGTCTTCTGTTGTTCAGACAGTTAGGATAATAAACACGTTTAAGATGTGTGTCTGCAATTGTGCCCATACTCTTCGTTAAGGTTGAATTTAAAGAAGAGGCTATATGCTTTTAATGCGATAAGTTGTAATCAAGTAACATTTTCCATTTGAAAATCAAAAATTGGAGGAAACTACTCCTAGACATTTGTTTTTGTTTCCAAAAAGTATAACATTTCAAATTATCAGGAAAACAAATCTTAGTTAGGCTTTCGAGAAAATTTGAGGGCAAAAATATGGGTTTTGACACGTAAAATGAAAATAGTGACACGTATTAGACATTTGGCCGCCATTTAGAAACAAAATGACGGATTTTTAATTGTTTTTGTTTCATATGAATTGTATTGTGTTGTGTATCACTGTGTACAGTTTTAAAGATAATTATGTGACGAACATTGTTTTTAAAGCGATCAAAATCCAGATGGACCCCCTCCTTCCTCCTTGTACTCTAACGGGATTCTGAAACACCTAATGCCTTTTAAAAGTGTTAAGTCGGGAGCTGTTCGGCAACCAAAGAGGTACATAATCATTATAGGACCACTTGTGCCCTTTCACATGTTTTGCAATCACTTTGCTTGTACCTTGTTCCTAAAACAAATCGGGTTACTGTATTGGCTACAGACCATCATCTTTGGAATGTTGCCGTCGAGAATTAGTGGTTGCAGGCACCTTTTCTTGTCTCAATATTTCCCTTTCCCTCTAGGAGCCCTGTCTGATTGGGTCAGCATTTTTTCAAACTTTCTGAGGTTTTGGTACCAAAATATTTCTCATATTTTTGTCATTATCAACGTGAAATTGTACGGCTGTAACGTGTGGCGTTCGGAGATATAAGTAACAATGTGCTTAATAATAGTTACCATAAAATTACTGACACAGTAAAGTATAGGCAAGTGGAAAATAAGAAATTGCTCATAAAATCAAAACGTTTGTTCCGATTTAACCGAAATTTGAAATTGAAATATTTTAATCAGTGATGACATATGACAGTGAAAACCAAAATTTAAAAATCGGACCACGTAGGCTACCTTAAAGAGCCAGGCATACTTTACCCATGTCCTTGTTACAGCAGGTTTTAAAGGAGCTGAACATAAAAATAATGCTTTGAAAGCAATAACATGTAATCCAAATTAATGTTTTTCTTCTCTCTTTCTATGACACTACTTACTTTTGGTAATTGTCGTATTTTCACCTTGTATGTCAGAGAATAGGCACTACTTCTTGATATTAAATTGTCTAAGGTAACCTAATCCTTACAGTAATGCTAACCCTTAATACTGTATACATGCAGTACAAGGAAGGTTTTACATCTCGAAAGCTGGTGCAATTTATGTTCAAAAATCTAGAAATATAAATGAATTCTTCCCTGACTGTTTCTATGAGAAGACGTATCTGAATCGCAAATTTAACATACTTGAAGGGTTAAGTGTATAAGTAAGATGTGTCACATTATTTTTGAGTACAAGAAAAAAGAAAGCTATTTGGCAAAATCATGGGATTATTAAGAATTCCAAATATCCCCGGGCAAATATATGCTCTATGATGGGGTTCTCTTTCTTGATGGTAAAATAACATAAAATGTCTTCAAGCAGATGTTGACGATTACTCTTTTCATTATTTTGTGACCAAACCCCTCTTAAATATAAGCTCCTTGTTTATTCTAAGACTTATGAGCTGTCAAATTACCTACTTCAACACTAATTGAATTCCTGATTAAGTGTCTTGGGATTCATCGCATACATGGAGTTAATAATTCTGCATTACATGAAGCTTTATTATCTGTGGCGTGTTGTAATTTTAAATATGGAATTAAATAAACACTTCTCACTCAGTTTAATAGCTAAACCAATATGTAATGGCTCACCCAGAAAGGGGGAATTTTGCATATGATATCAATTTTGATTTTCTCTTTTCATCTGCTACACCATTTGCTAAGCTTTAAAATGATGCTATTCTTGTTAAAACTAATCAAGGTGATCAAATCTTAAATCTTAATATTTTCCTTACTTCATGCTGCTATTTTTCACCAGTTTCTTTTCGGGTTGAACATATACAACTTAAGATTGATTTAGCATTGCACTTGCATAAAGGGTGATCATACACTGAAAACATTATTTCGTCAAACGTGGTGGAAAAGTCGTCAAACAAGGGTTATAAATTAGTCATGCAAGTGAATTTCCCCTTATTCGTTACTTGACGATATTTGCGGGCGCATGACAAACGAAAACAAATGCAGGACAAAATATTTTTGTAACTGTACGAATTACAAATTCCATAATATATACATGTAAAATACAAACAAACAAGATAAAAATACAAAGATACAATTATGGAGGAGTAGTCAAAAGGCCAGAATAGGCCAGAGCGGACTACCCCTTGATTAAGAAGTGTTCAAGGAGTTACTATGTGGACTGGCCCATAGTTAAAAATTAGACATGCTAGAAAACATGGCTCGGAAGATAGTAACTCCCAGAAAAAGAAAAACAAAACAATACAATAAAAACAAAGCTCCAAAAACTCAAATTTGTTCATAACTAGATAACAAGAATTGTTTGTATTGATTTCTAAAATATCGTAACAAAAAAGGAATTTTTGATTTTATTATAAAGTGAATTCCAAATCAATGGCCCCTGGGTTCTAACGGAGTGATCTAAACAAGATCTAGCATGTCTTGTTTGTTGAAAATTTTCCTTGTTTCTTGTTTGGTAATTATTGATTTCAGATCTAGTGATGAAAATGTTTTTGAAACCAAGTTGGTAGTTGATTGTTCGAGTACATGTACATAAATAGCGCAGTTTCAAGTTTGAACATATCATATATATTAAGAATATTATTACTTACAAACTATCTATCTATCTATGTCGACCGCGGTCGGAAGCCATGATGAATTTTATCCACTGCTGTCTGTTAAGCATGAGTTTGAGAAGTTCATTTTGAAGAAGTACTGGGTAGGTCAGCCTTGGTCTTCCCTGTGCACGTGTCCCTTGAGTGGGCGTCCAGAACACTAGTCCAGACACTGGTTCCTCAGTTCGTCTAGCACAGTGAGCAGCAAAGTTTAGGCGGCGACCTCTCCTTTCTGATAGTTTGGGTAAATCACCATATATTACCTCCCTGGTAGGATGATCTCTCCAGTTGAGGTTTTGAACTAACCTGGCTTCAAGTCTTCCTGTCCATCGTTCTGAGCCATACAACAGGATACTTTCTACGACTGCACGGAAGAAGCTGATCTTTAAGTCTGGTAGATTGGATTTCCAGAGAAGGCGCATTTTGTTACAAGCTTTCCATGCGAGGGCTTTTCGGACATGAAAATCCTTTTCCGAGTCGACTCATCTATCCAAGAGCCCAGGTATTGAAAGTCTTGGACCTGGTCTAGTTGACTTCCCTCTATTGTGGACAGTGCAACATCAGCCTTGATGTTATATGCCGTGAATTTGGGTTTTGAAGCATTCATCATAAGACCAACTGTTGCAGCAGCATCCTCAACTCTGGTCAGCAGTTATTGAGCTTGTTGTAATGTGTCGGATAGCAAGGCAATGTCATCTGCGAAATCTAGGTCGGCAATGACTTCTGCAGGGTGCCATTCTCATCACATAATCTAGCACAATGATGAACAGGTAAAGTGCTAAAGTATCTCCCTGTAGCACTCCTGCTAATATCTCGAAAGCCTCAGTTTCACCATCTGGTGATATTACAACTGCTTTTGTGCTGCTGTACATGGTATTGATTGCTTCGACGATGGTATTCGCTATCCCGTAAGCAGTGAGAATCTTGAGCATAATACCTCTGTGCACTGAATCAAAGGCCTTCTTGGAGTCTATGAAGGTGATGACACATTCAAGATTCTTGTCCTTGATTCCTTCTATAAGTCTTCGTATAAGGCAAGGATGTGGGAAGTAGTTGAGCGTTCAGCGCGAAACCCATTTTGGTTTGGTCAAAGCAGAGGTTCAATGTGAGGTCGAATGCGATTGAGTATCAAGCGGTTAGAAGATTTTTGCTGCTGTGGATGTTAAGCTGATGCCCCTATAATTGGATGCCTTGTTGAGATCATCTTTCATAGGAATTGGTCCCTTGCACTTAGGGACCATTCCTGTGGTTTTTTTCACCTCTAAGCAGCGTGCAATTGCAGATATCTAGTAGTATGTTTTTGAAACTACCAGATTTCCAAACCTCAGCAGGTATTTCATCAAGGCAAGAAGCTTTACCATTTGACAATTTTCTTAGTACAGCCTGAAGTTCTTCAGCTTTGAAAGCTCCTGTTTCAATTGGCAAAGTATTTTCATTGATGGTTTGGATTTTCTCATCAGGGTTGGTAGCTGAAGGTGGTGATCCTAGTAGGGTGGAAAAGTAGTCTCTCCATTCCTTACAGCGTTCTGATGAGGTGTTGCCTTTCAGTCTACCCGATGTGGTTGCTGTTCTGCCAGTTACATCATTTATCACTGCCGATGCCATCCCACTCTGCCTGCTTTACTTACAAACAAAGGTCCTGTATGGCTTCGATAATGACTTTTGAAAATAGTACGTACTTCCCATTTTTGTAACTTAAGATTTGTGTCTAAGTACGCTTTGCACGAACATCCCTAAACAAGAGTACCGTAACTAATGTATGGAAGTACCAATGAGCAGTACAGTGTATATAATATTTGTTTTGGAATTAAATCTTTTTTCTTGTTCATAACACCGATATTGCATGATATTTTCTTTGCAACATTATTAATGTGTTATTTCCAAGATAAGTTTTCATCAATTGTTACTCCCAAAAACTTGGTTGTTTTTACACGAGCAATATCAGAGCCATCAAGGACAATATTACCAATTTAAAATTGTTTCGTTCTGAGTAGCATCTGTGTCTAACTCATAGTTTATCATGTGAGGCGTTCCCATCATCATAAAGTTCGTTTTGCTTGCATTAATAGAAAGTTTTACTTAATATGTTCTTGTGGGAATACAAAATCGTGGTGTCGTCAGCAAATAATATAAAATCAAGAATAATTGGATGTTTCTGTAATATCGTTAATATATAATATAAATAACAAACGCACCAAAATTGAACCCTGTGGGACACCACGCAATATGTTTTGCTGATCAGAACAAATGTTTTTCTGTCGCTTAAATAACTTTTGAACCATTGATATACAACACCTCTAAGAGTATCAAAAGCTTTGGATAAGTCTAAAATATGCCTATAGATGTATCAACTAGTTGCATAATAGCCATGTACGTTGAATGATTGATTCAAGTCTTGTCTAATTGACCAAGGTTGTCATTTTTGGGAGTCGGTCAGGTCTCCGGACTGCTAGGGAAGATATTAAATTGAATAGAATTGCGCACCAGGTTAAATTGACTATATACGGTATGTAAACAATTGTATAGCTGTTGTAGGTATGTTCTGGAGTATAGGCAGTTTTCTGCAGGAAATTTGAAAACTGTAAATATATTCCTGATATAGAATGATCTATAAGTATCTTTATTGAAAATCTTAACCTCACAAATATCTTAAAATTAAAGAATGTTTATTAACCGCCTTTACTATAACTATGAATTCACATACAATAAGTTCAGAAATACTGCCGTCAGTGCTACACTTTTCAATCAGTAGGTAATAAAAAAAAACCAACATAAAACTAGACTCCGGTTCCTGTATAGAATACATAAAATGATTATAAATATGTCCTCAATAAGTTCTATATAGTATTTTCGGATCTTGTCCTACTAAACGTGTTATTTTGGCAGTTTTATAGACCGAAAACACTTCATGTTACCATATAGCTTGACATTTTAAATATGACCGATCATTAATGTTCAAGTCATTTAATGTTTCAATTTATATTCAGCGATACTGTTACACGTGATTACAACAATTTGTTAGTGTTCATAGCTCCTCTGTTTCTCAATGATGCTGATGACATTTAAAAGTGGAGTGTAAAAGCCATTTTTATCTAAATTACAGAATGATTAACTAACTGTACTTGGTAATTCAAACAGCATATCATTCTCGACATTTGTATTTTCCTGAAGTTTAGAAAAGGATCAAATTGATCCGATAAATTATCAAATATGAGCTTACCCTTTTCTGGATCAATTTTGATCCAAATTCTCCCAATTTGATCCTTTTCGGATCAAAAAAGAGTGTGTTTGATCCGAAAAGGATCAAATTTGAGGAGAATTTGGATCAAAATTGATCCGGAAAAGGGTCCTTTTGATCCTTTCTTTTTAAGAGTGCATTTTATAATATATACATGTAATAGCATTAACAAAAGCTTAAGCTTCAACGATGGTCCAAACCAAGTTGTATCTCGAGCTTGGTCTGATTTTCACAATTTAGTTTTCAATGTCATATGAAAAACGACGATCTAAGTTTCCAATTTCAGCTGAATCGGAGAACCTTTTTCATTTTTCTGAGCAATTTTGTATTCCAGCCCGCCTATATGGTACTGTGTAAAATTAATTATGGTTACCATAATTAGACTCATTCTCATATATATATCTAAAAGGGAACATAACTCAGCCGTGAAATTACTTCAGATTGGTTATGAGAAAAATATGAGCAATATTTTGGTACCAAGTTTGAGAAAAAGGTGAGGCATTATTGGACCATGCTCCTTTACACTGTTGTTTAAATCTAATAGGAATAGGGATATTTTATTTGTAACTCTCAAAATATATGGCGCTATTCATAAAAACTAATTATTTTTGGATGTAGAAATATATAATTATATGGTGTGTGTACTACCAAAATTAGATATGGAAATGAAGCATCTGACGTTAAGAACATTTTATATCATTTTTAGACAAAATTTTCAGAAATCAAACAATATAATCGATAATCAATAATTTGAAGTTATGTAAAGCACCCTCATTTTTGCACGAATCAGAAATTCAAACAATATCATTAAATGGGCTTAAAATTACCTAAGTATGAACCAAAATGAAGTAAAAATGGGTTCAAAACTTTATTATACAACAAATTCCATTTATTTGTACTGCTTTTTCAACATACTACAAAGCAAAATATGAATTTTTGGTTAAAAATGAATAAATGTCCACCTCAAACAACAGTGTTGAACTTCAAAGCATTCTGTTAGCATAGATAATTTGAGAGAAAATATTTCCAAAAAGTCATGTATACGTAAATAAAAAGAGTTTTTTAAAGAAATTTTAGTAATAACCCTTAAAACTGCTTAATCTGTAAGTAGTATGATGTAGGTATGTATATCTATACCTCACTGCTCTTCTGAATGATATGCATGTCTGGGGTCAAACATCGAGATGCAATATCGTATTTCATCTACACTTCAAATGAAATACGATATTAAACCGGGTTTATATTATAACCATCATGCATCATATTCTCAATTCAGATCAAATTGCCAAAAGCAGAAAGCATGTCATTCGCTTGTTTTCATATTTATTCATTTTAAACTACCTTAAAATCTCAATTATTAAAATACAATTTTTGAACATGAAGTTTGTTAAATAAAGATTTTAAAAGTAATGATCGTAAGTCATGAATTGGTCAAAAAGAGGTTACATTGTCAATGAGGAAACTACCATAGAAACGTGTTAAGAAAAACAAAAAACTGGAAATTACAATGACTCAATGTATCACCTCCCTTGTTTTCAAACATAAATAAATGTATGTATCTTTCATTTAAAAATGTGAAACAAAATCATTCTTGTAAGATTTAAAGGTTTGAAGTGCCAACGTTTAAAATTTGATAATTTTTTACAATGTTGTGTGCAAATCTAATGATGCTTCCACAACCATTCACTTTCACAAACACCTCCCCCTAAAACTCTGATAACGTTTTGAACCATAGAAAACATAATATATGTTAAATTGTTAATTTTTTTGCATTTGAAACAAGGATAAATTACCCATCTACATGGTACCAAATGTTTTGCACCAAGTTTTACTCTTCTTTAATAAAACTTCATTGAACTGCACAGAAAGCATTTCATGTTACATCTCCTCCATGACCATTTCGTGGCTTATGATCCATTACGGTGACAACGTTGATAAGATTTAATGTTTTTGCAATTAAGATATTAGAGTGTTTAAACTGAATAAATTTCGTTGGGTTTGGCATATGGGGGATGGTGTTTAGTTGATGTCGGGTAGAGAGCGGGTAGGGGTTCGGGGTTCGGGTGTATGATATACTCATTGGATATGCAAATTAAAATGTGTCTAGTTGTAGTAATTCTAAATTTCTTACTAACAGCAAATTTTGGGAAATTGTAAATGTAAAATGCAAGTAAAATATTATTAAATGACACAGTGGTTGTATAATGCAGACGACAATGCTGAGCCAGAGGCGGCGCTATGCCTTGAAAATGAATGGTTTCAATTTGTTAAAGTGATCTCCGAAACAAATTTTATGCAATTTTTAAATCACAGACGATAGTATTTGATTTTATTCGAAGCTAGAGGACGTTTCTAATTCAATTCAGTTTAACCATTTTTCATTTAATTTTTTATTACTGTGTATTTTACTAATATATCAAGTGAACTAACACAATTTTTTTTTGTTTTAACACTTAAGTGGTCAAAGGGGTCCATATGGACCCATCATTTGGTTTTTGCGCGTAATGAAGTAATTTTTCATCGCCCTATAACGTCACACTGCAAAACTTGTTTTTGCCGCCATTTTGAAACAGTTTGTCCGATGTTCATTCTTTTTCTTTGTTTTAGTTCTTGTGAAATACTTTACCTGTGACCAGAGTTTCAACGTAAAATTCCTTCGCAAAAGCCCTTTTTGTTGTGGTGTTGGGTCTATATGGGCCCCCCCCCCCCCCCCCCTTGACAATGCTTGACCACTAACGGGCATGTGGAGGACCTTGCCTACTTACTTAAAAGTGTTAAGGTGGACAAAACAAATATATAATGCTGATAAGTATAAATTTTAGCTTTAATGTTAAGACCATTATTTCATATCTTACTTTAAAATAAACACTCCGCCAAATGTCTCGGTACTAAAATTATAATTTAAAATTTCCAAATTTTTAAAATTGCAATATGTTTTCAAGACTTTCTTTTTTCAGGAACGCGCATTTTCTTTTTCTGAAATTCAGATTTCTTTAAGCGATTTAATTTTATTTATTTTAAAATATTGTACTGAGCCTCATAGATATTCATACCTATCGCAGAGATAGTGATCCTGGTAATTGTCCATGCATAAAAGACAATAACCCATTTGAATTTTCCGGGTTCTGAATACTGCCTGTATAGAGAAGATATTTTAAACAGAATAACTATAATCACTTCTAAAATCCGATATTATTTGTTTCGTGATAAGAATCTGCTCTGTAAATCTTTATGTCCCATCAACCCAGTGCTATTGTAGCTTGTTTACAGCAAACTCTCATTAATTTAACTTGTGGTTAGATCTGTAAATGTCATCAGATAGTCGTCAAGAATACAATAGGCAAAAATTAACATGGGACTATAACGATATAATATTTATTCTACTGGCTTTAGAAATTGTTTATAAACTTTATTTGCAGTCCCATTCTGGAGGCGACGCATTTAAGGGTCAAAAGACCCTAATTTTTAGCATTGCTTTCACCCAAAGAGTCAAAGACCCCATAAATGTTTATATTTTTCTCTCACCGAATGTCAAAATTTCTCCCACCGAATGAAAAAAATCTTGCTCTCACCCAATGAACCCTCATTTTAGACCAATAAGACCTCACATTCTTGTATTTTTCTCTCACCGGATGCCAAAAATCATGCTCTCATCCATTAACCCTTCATTTTTTGAGCTTGTGCTCTCACCGAATGCTCCAGCCTGTCGGAACGCAGGTCTTACACCCGTATCCATTTCAAATAATGTCTGCCCCCGGGATTTGTATACACTACGTGAATAAAAAAAAAATTGTGCACGGATTACAGATGACCCTGATCTTGATAAAAAGACCAAATCATAATTCGTGTTGTTTTCGTAAAGCTGATTTAATAAATTTTCAAATGCAGACAAAAATGATAGAAATCGGCTGAAAAAAAGTAAAATATGACCAATTTTGTAAGTACGTCTCTTTTTCTTCCATTCCAATGGGACTTACACAGTTAAGCAAGATATTACATTATCACAATCAAAAGTTATGACAGTATATAACTTTAATTAATTGTGGAGCTGGCATTGTAATTAAAACAATATGTACAAAACATGATTAAAACATATCATAAATAAGTTGTCCTGTTATTTGCGTGATTAAATATTGCTCAAATGTGTTTCTAAAAGACATAACTTTTGGTCAACATGGTCAAACGAGTCAAAATCATATGAGTTGGACAGAAACATAAGGCCTGAATCATAGTTTTCCTTTTTTCTTTTTCTTCAGGAAATGTAAAACAAACAGAATGTTTTGTTATGACATTTATAAAGTCTTAAAGCCATGATCATCAGGTAAAATAATCAGAAAAATTGAACAATTGACATGAAATCGTACCTTATGATAGGATTTGATATGCACAATTTCAATGTGTATAAATCCAATTGGAATGAAGGGAAACGAGGTGTACTTATAACATGGACATATTTGGCTTATTTTTCTGCCGATTTATATTAGTTTTTCTGCATTTGAAAGAAAATTAAATATGCTTTACTAAAACAACAACAAATTTATGATTTAGTGCTTTAATCATGATCAAGATCATCTTTAATCCATGCACATTTTTTTTATTCACGTAGTACAGGGTATCCTGGGGTGTTGTATTTGAAAGTTTGCTTAAGCTTATCATAAGATCGAGGCTCATACCCAGCGTTATATTTTGTCAATGAATATAGATTATATTCAACATGGCAAATATTCAAAATGAGTCAAAGAATTTGTAAATCAACTTGTTTTGTTAACCCGTGCAATATTGTAAGTGAAACACAGAGCGTTTTCAATATCTAATGACCTAAAAATAATACGTGTAACTAAACCGGGAACTAAATTATTTAATGGATTTCCAGCCTTTTAGTTTTTTGCCAATTAAATCAAGTCAACATTAACTCAACACTTGATATTTCAGACGATATTTATGATAAGCTACTTATAAATATGACCGTCGATATCAAACTAGCCGTAAATGCAGGAAGTTTCATTTTGCACTACTCGTGAAACTGCCTTTCAACAACTGTTCAAGGTCGTAATTTTTTGACAGATTCACAATCCTTGTGGTTACTTCAAAACACCAGCAAAGTTTCATTTCAAAAAAATGATCGGAAATATGGAATTCATCAGTATATTTTGAGAACAATCAACAGAAAATACAGGGCTTACTGATCTTTAAACGCGGTTATCTCAGTTATAAATTTCACTCACAGACAACCTTTGGTGAGTATCTATTTATCTATCTATGTCGACCGCGGTCGGAAGCCATGATGAATTTTCTCCACTGCTGTCTGTTTAGCATGAGTTTGAGAAGTTCGTTTTGATCAATGCCAGCATCCTGTGTAAGTAGTATTGGGTAGGTCAGCCTTGGTCTTCCCTGTGCACGTGTCCCTTGGGTGGGCATCCAGAACACTAATCCAGACACTGGTTCCTCAAGCCGTCTAGCACAGTGAGCAGCAAAGTGTAGGCGGCGACCTCTCACTATTTCTGATAGTTTGGGTAAATCACCATATATTACCTCCCTGGTAGGATGATCTCTCCAGTTGAGGTTTTGAACCATCATTAATATAATAGTCTGGTGTAGCACCCATCTAACCTGGCTTCAAGTCTTTCTGTCAGTGTCCATCCTTATGAGGATTTCAAGTTCTTTGACATTGTGAACAATGAATTTCCTGAAGCCACAAGGCAGAATATGCTTGGTCTTCGTGTTGCTTCCATAACCACAGTTGGGCATGCGCTGCTGTCCCTTGAAGCGGCGACGAACACGGTTATCAATACCCTTGGGTCTACGCCAGTTGGGCGAGTAAGAACGGCGCAATTCTACGGATAGATACAATACTGCACCTTGATGCCTTTGGCGGACCATACTTTGACTTCTGGAAATCGAGTGAAGGTAATTGAGGTGTCATTTTAATCCTTATAACATGATATTTGCAAACTTGTAAAAAAAAGTGAAAATGACAAGAGGCTGCATTTACGGCTGGTTTGGGATGGACAGTCTCAAATGTCAACAGACTAACAGAAACGTATATACTTGTAAGATAAAACACTGCAATCATGTGATTGTTAAAGAAATGAGGACATTATTTTCAAGACATTGACTACCTTGAATATTCATCACAGTTAAATCTAAATGTCAAGCAAGGAGTTTCATAATAATCAAGATACAATAAGGCCAAAAAAAAAATATTTGGTTGCCTTCAACCGACCGACCCTATTTTTCAGCCCGACCCAAACTTTTTTTTATTGAAATTTTTTTTTCTAAAAAATATGCAAAACTTACCGAAAACTACAAAAAAAAGTGTTATATTTTTGCTTTTTTTGATATTCATCCCTCAAAATGTTTAGGATGTCCCAAATCACTACAAGAAGTATTTGATTGTTTTGATTTGGATGTTGCGGGGGAAGTTGTGAAGGCTGGAGCGGCCGATCGACCTAGCAGTCCGTGGAAGAGTATTAAAAAAAAATAAAAAATAAAAAAAAAACGACCGACCGACCCTCTCTGAAAAAAGCTGTGGAGGGCAACCAAAGAATTTTTTTTTGGCCAAATGTTAATGGATTCTCTTTACGGCAAAACAAGTTTATTGCGTACATTGTTCTTAAACAGATAAAATCGTAAAAAAAATATAAGACAAGACAATCTAAAATATATGATTATTCAAGTGTCGTGGTCCATTAAGGCTACAGTCCTTTTTTTCGTCTCGCTCGAAGTTTACTGCAAGTTTGGCCTACTTACACATATTAGATCGTCACAATTTTTGGCGTACATATGTAATAGAGTCTTTAGTTTATACATGAACCTTTACTAATGATTTTGACGTCCATGATCAAGTTCAAAATGGGTTCAACAGACTACTTCGAAAAAGTTGACCCCTTTTTGTCGAAATCTCATTATTTCAAGCACTTCAAATGACACAATTTCGTTGCAATTTTAGTAGGTTGAACTCCAAAGATTCACAATGGAATTATGCATGTTATTCAAAATTTATAATGCCATTAAATGCTCGTGACGATAATAAATATATGGGGTATTGCCCGTATTTTTGAACACCTACACTCTAAAAAAATGAAACTTACGCTAAGTTCATGCTACTTAGAAAATAATAATTTGAGTTACGTAAAAAATCTAATTTGCAGATATTACTCATAAGATATGCATTCTTATCACTCCAAATAACATGAAGTTATTTAAACTTGACATATTGGAGTTGCACTGACAACATGGGTACAATAATTATGAGTACGGTGTACATGTATGAGTACAAAAATTGAGCAAGTATTACTTGAATTTATCTAGCCACCGTTATATTTTCATCGTATTTACTGAATAAAGCCTGTAAAAATAGTTAAGTAAACGTAAGTAAGTATTATGTGTAACATGAATGAGTAACAATGACATAATGTATTTCAATTCGATCAACTAAATACAAAAGTAGAACCAACAAGTACAAATATTAAGTTGACAACACCTTCTTGAAGATAACAAAATGTAAAATTGATACTTTTGCGTACACCAAACTCAAATCAGTTAAGTAAAAAGAAGTAGAGAAAATTGTAGTATATGTAGCCTACAAATAAATCTTGAGTTATAGTAAAAAGGACACTAAAAGAAGCCAAATTCATATTTTTTTACGTTTATATGGTCAAATATGATTTAATATACACAAGAATATACACAAGAAGGTCCAAAACATTCATTGGGTAGTTTTTATACAATGTTATGATGAGTTACTATGGAACATTTACATTTCACATATACATTTATGTTCTGCTCTTTTGAGAATGTGAATGGCTCTGTGGCGAATACGGCAAAGCATCAGACTCTTGATCCAGCGACCCAGGTTCGATTTCAAGTAGGTACAAAGGTAAGTTTTCTCATGTCTGTAAATGTAATTAAAAATTAGTAAGGAACCAATCGAGAAATCTCCTCCTCAAGAAAAAATGAACTTGATTCATTTTTTTTTATTTCAATTAATTTGTTGTGAGTCAAGCCCAATTTAAGAATTTTATTTATGTGGAATCTACTGACGCTATTCAGTTAAGTGAACGCCGTTTTACTAATTTGAGTTTATAAGATGCAATTTATCGGCAATATTATGTGTTTGTAACTCAAATAAAAAGAGTTCTTTTAAACCGTGTCACTTAAGTACAACATACGTGAATAAATGCTTGTTGCACCTACTTAATAAAATCAAGGCAACCGTGTTGCACAGATTTTTTAAAGTAAATTCAACAAATTATTTTTAGAGTGTAGTTTCCGTCAACGAAAATGACATCAAATGTTGAGTTATCTTTTATCAAAGTTATTTTTAATGACTATAAACATTTCTCATCGTACTCCGTTAAGCATACATTGGTTTTTGTAGGGTTCTAGAGACGCTAAATGTAGAAAATAAGCAATTTTCCTGACAAAGTTTGACTTATTCGTCTAAAAATACAACATGGAGATTTGACCCGTTTTGGTTTTCAACCGGTCACTTTTGTGTGTTGTCAAAACGTATTTTTCTAAAACTTCATGCATATCATGAAGGATATAATTAAAAAGAATAATATATAATTTGTACTCAAATCTGTAGGTTACTTTTGATGAATTTCCGCTGTTTCATATATTTCCGATAAAGGCGTTGGCTTGCTGGTTTTCCAGTGTCAAATAAATATCAAAGTTGCCCGAAACTAACGCCCAACTAACATGACTGAAAGCTTTAAGAAAGCGCCCATCAACTGTTTTCTGTTGTAGGTGCAACTATAGGAAAACCAAATTGCCCGCCTAATTCACCCAAAACCAAATATACTATCAACACTGACCAAGTTATTAAACTGTATAACTGGTTAAAAGAAAGAAAATTTGGGGTCAATCGGTTTTATTTTGACACAGGGCATTAAGACTCCGTCACACACTAGCTGAATAGAGCCAAAACGTACAAATAACGTAGACTGTTTCGGTATTAGAGATACATGTAAATCGATTACTAAACCAGTATACGTTATTCGTAC
>JXSR01S013598.1:35128-46276 GCA_000969725.1 Ophiothrix spiculata
TATTAGAGATACATGTAAATCGATTACTAAACCAGTATACGTTATTCGTACAGACCGTGGGCATAAAAGACTCCGTCACACACCAGCTGAATAGAGCCAAAACGTACAAATAACGTAGACTGTTTCGGTATTAGAGATACATGTATATCGATTACTAAACCAGTATACGTTATTCGTACAGATCGTGATGTGTGACAGAGCCCTAAACCTAATAAAAAATGTGCAATTGATGTTCAACCATGCATGATTAAAAGTAACTATAATTGGTTAATCCAGTGTACTATGTCGTGGTAATGGGGCACACACATTTTAAAGCAATGGGCATATAGCTTCGATAATAAATCCTGTTGAATCCTAAATACAGGGTAAAGAAAATGTGTTTTTACTGGTCTTTTAGGCTTGTATTTGAGAGTTGAAGTGTGTTGAATCTTATAAAAGCTTTTGAGTTATCAAAACAGCCATCACAACCATACTGTTAGTATTGTTTCCCAAACCATCTGGTGTTTATTTCAATGTTCTTCCAGATGACCCCTTCATTTTTTTAGACTGTGCTCTCACCAAATGGTCCAGTACTTGGATCGCGAGCCTTACATCAGTATTTACTTTATATTTTGATTGCCACCCCACTCCCCGCTGTTTACACTGGGTTTGTGCTATGTTATATAATCACATACCACAGGTCAATAATTTGTGAAGTAAATAAAGTTCGTAATTACTGTCCCATAGTAACTGACAACAAATCAAGCTGTTTTCCTTGGATAATTAGTTTTAAAACACATTTTAGGTGATTCTTTCCACTTTTTCTAATAATCATCGTATTAAATACATGTAAGTCTTGTCAAAAACGTTAAAATAATGTTTACGATCATGCCAACCGACGATGGACGTCATCAATCCTTAAATATAAAATTTTACCAGCATCAAGTCTCGGCACTGGGAATAAAGAAAGAACGGGCTATTTTTAAATAACCCGTACTTTCTCTATTCCCAGACATTTCATTTTAGAATTAAAAATCTAATACGAATTGTCAGAGGAAGTCTAAAAGGTATGTTATTCCATCCCTAAAAATTGTTTTTATCATAACTTAAAAACTAATATAAAGTAAAATACATAAATGTATACATTTTTAGAAAGGAAATTTTACAAGAAATCCATTTATAGCATCAAATTCAAATTTTAAGAACTTGTTTTTTAGAAACTAACCAAAAACGAGTTATTTTGCAATTTTTTAGACAATCCTAGAAAAAGTAATTTTTGGCAAAAATCTTATAAAATATGTAAAACTCATCTAAGTCGATAGTTTTAGGGAATTTTTCTCAAATTCTCAACTTCTTAGTTTTCACAAAAAGAGGCAAAAATGACCAACATTTTCAAAACTAGAGGATTAAATACAAAATGAGAAAACGTTCCCTAAAACCATCGATATAGATGACTCATACCTATTTTTGAACATTTTGGCCGTATAACATTTTTCCTAGGCTTGTTCAAAAATATTTGCCAAAAAAAATCGTTTTTGGTGAGTTACTAAAAAGAAAGTTCTTAAATCAAGAAACTGATGTTATAAATAGATTTCTTGTGAAATTCCCTTTCTAAAAATATATACTTTTATATAGTTTACTTCGTTAATTTCAAGTTATGATCAAAATAAATTTTCTGAAATCGTGAGGATCCGATCTCCGTTAAAGCATCATCTGAAAATGTTAAGTGCCGAATGAAAGAAGCAAAGTGGATTCTCGTTGATCGTAATCAAGTTTCAAACACTGTAGGTGTTTTAATACGTTCAGGTTAAAGAAGAATTTGGGGAGTTTTTACAAAACAGATATTGATCATTTACATTTCTAAGTAAATAAAAGCATTTTATGCGCCATTTTCTAAATATCTACTAATAAAATATCGCAATAGTGTAAAACAACACACCGTACATATTTTTGCCAGAGTCTCCGTAGACAATAACAATCACACTGGTTCTTTAATGTTGCCCAGATTTGTATTTATCTTGCAGCCATTAACACCTTTCAATGATTGAAAACCTGATAAGGTTGACGCTATATTTGTGATTGAATCCCATCGCTTCCATCTAAAAACGAAATGATTAATGAATATTAGATTCCAATTCAACGTTTTATACTTTTGTAAAATTATAAGACACAAACATATATTTGGCTTCAGGGTTCACAAGGTCGGCATGAAATTTTGCGTCATGAGTTGCACTTTTTAATGTGTGTTATACTATTATACATGTTTAATGAAAATATAAGTTAAATCATTTATTTCCAAAATAATATGAAGTTCACATAACATAAAGTTGATTAAAGTCGTAGTCGCGATTATAACGGTCTCACTCAAAGGAAGTCCTCTTTCGATCATAGCCCGCAGGGTGGCAGTTGTACATGGTGCTGATGTGGTCCAGGTAGGGTCAAGGGTTAACACGATATGGCTCTGATCTTGAATGACCTCAAATGACCTCAGGTCAACTTTTGGAATATTTTTGAGATTTGACCTGAAATGACCTTGACCTTGAGTGACCTTCACCGGACCCCTAACAACACTCCTGGGATGGGGTCCATACGTAGTGCGACTTGAGTTTGGTGGAGTTCGGCACACAAGGGTGTCGGAGGTATGCGAGAACCTAGACAGACGGACATACTTCCCAGTGTTATTAGGATTTATTTAGCCCGTGAATATGTAAAAATCACCCATGATATATTCCAGACTTTTTGATCAATGGAAAACCATTTAGTTTACCTTCTGTAATGTTAGGGCATTTAATTCGAATTTTAATACTGCAATATGCTGATGAAAAAATAATTGAAGATGTCTTCAATTTCCTTTTATCAGTTCATTCCAATTTGGGTCTTTAAATATAATATACCAGTTGTAGGAACAGCATCCATACTTAAAAAACTAAACCATCAATATAAACGAAATATGTATAATATTCTTTATAAACTAAGCTAAGCATTTATGAAGTCCCTGAATCAATGATGAATGCTTCTGGCTTTACACTGTAAAAATGGATATAATTGGACAGACTTCGTAATCTTAAATTACAGGGGAGAGTTACGGGAAACTGTGATAAGGGGCGTAAATCAGGGTAAATATCCTGTACAATCACATAAATTGTCAGTTATTTTACGGCTTTCTTGAAAAATCCCGTTATTTTAAAATTCCCTGAAAAATGTACTGCCGGGGAAATAACATATTCCCGGCAGCGCATTTTCCAGAGACTTTCAAAGAAAGCCGTGAAATAACGAACGTTTTAAAGAAAGCTGTTAAATAACAGATAATTTCTGAGACTGTACAAGAAAGTCATATCTGCAATAGCTGCTACAAGTCTTTGGTCAGTGGCTCTTGAAATGGTTCTTAAAGTGACACCGTCACCTGACACAATCACCTGAAGAACAATTACAAGAACCACTGACATAAGACAGTGATATTTTGAGGGATTTTTCACATTCTTGTGACAATTAAGTGTGGTAAAATAGATATATAACTCAGGGCAGCCATTGCAGATACGACTTTCTTGCACTCACATAACGATATGATTTACGTCCCTTATCACAGTTTCCAGCAACTTTCCCCTGTAATCTAAGATCATGAAGTCTGTCCAATTACATCATTTTTTACAGTGTATGACTACTTTCAACGTTAGTAGGAGTTTCACTAAAGTAGTATTAAATTCACTCACTTAAGGCAAGCGAAGACTACTTCACTTTGAAAATGATAATATATTGCCTTTTCAAGGGAATCATGCATCATTGATGATAATTCAAAATGCAAAAATATTGCATGTTAGATCGAATTTCTTACTTTTACTATCTTCACTGTCACTTACATCACTTAAACCTCAAAACATGCCGCTTAGTTCTGCCGTTATACGACTCTAAGTGATGTTATCATATTTGATTATGCATTTTAAATTTCAGTCTGCTTAGGTTAGTTTTAAAGCATTGTCAACTTTTTCTAAAGATAAACATTGCCATGATTACTTTGTTGGATAAGGTTTGACAAGAATGTGTCCTCAGTTCAATCCTATATATTCAGCTTATTTGATAAATTAGAATGAGCACATACATTTTCAAATATATATTTTAGAATGAATTATATCAATTTAATATTTGAAATGATAGTTTACTGTGAATATTTCAAAGATTGGATCCTTAGGACCCAGTGAGTCAAACATCACCATCATAGAGCCTGAACGTACGAATAATGTTAACTGTTTTAGTAATCGACAAAGGGCGTGTTCACACATAATTTGGTCTTGACTATATTCTCGCTGGTGAGCGGCTCTAGAGCGAGACAACTTATCAGTTGCGTTCACACTGGGACACGACTTGTGCGTTAAAACTAGTGGCGCGTCACTTTTGGTCACGAGCGAGACACGTTCTAAAATTGCGTTCACACTGCGAATTTGGTCATGAGTGGCTCACGAGCGAGAATGTAGTCATGACTTAATTTCTCAGTGTGAACACGTCCATAATGTATGACTCAACATTCTCAAAAAGTTTAAACTGAAAATAAGTTTTACTACACGGATTTAACATTTGGATTTTCATATGTGCTATGGTATCTTGGCATTCGGAGGAGGCTCTTAGCTTAGACAGTGCGTATTTTACTGCAAAAAATATTCTCGAAGCCAATTCATCCAAACTTGATGCTGCTGATGACTATTTCAAAAATTTGTCACCAACTCGACCAGTCGGTTGGATTTGATTTTTTAGGAAAACATAGTGTGCCTGTCATGTTTTCTTTTTTCTTTTAAATTTCTTATCACTTCTTTTGACATGATTTATCATTAAAATAACAAATGCACATTTCGTTTCAAACCACATAGTTTCTATTTTTATTCCAACTAATAACAGCACAGGAAAAATGACATAAGTTGGTTAGATATTTCAGACAATAATTTATTTTCAAATGTCAACAGACAAGCTGAAATATATCTGTTAGATAAAATACATTGAAATCACGTACTTTGTTAAGCAATGAGAAGAATGTTATTGAAAACATAGAAAACATTACAAATTTAAAATGTCAATCACGGAGGGTCATCAAGTGTTTCAGTCAGAGAAACTTTCAAAATAACACGCATCATGTTACGGCATTTGAAACAATGTAATTTGCTATATAATTTTAAAAAGTAAGATTTATGAAAGAAATACAATCTATATCACGTGAAATATTCAGGAAGTCTAGTCATTTTGTTTTTTGAAAATTTCATATTTTTCAAGCTGCAGGCAACATTTGAAAATGCCAAGGACTCCGTATAGTGAAATGAGTATTTTATTGTTCGAAATACGGCACTGTACGTAAAGAGGTCGGAAACATTTTTGGAAAAAAAACAGATTGATCATTAATTATATCGTCTAAGTAGCTATTTAGTATGGTGAAAGCAATAATACAGTAGTTTATTAGTTGCTACATGCATTTTAATGATCGTGTCTGTATTTTTCATTGTTGAAGCTTTACTAAACAGCATATTGGTTTAAGAAATATCTTAAAAACAAATCCTTTGTTTAAAAGCAGAAGATATTTTAAATGAAAAATAGTAAAGTGCATTGAATCATCAAACCTTTCTGAGTTTCAAGCCTTATTTAACTTTATTCACGCCAGTTGCCTATAATATCACTCTCAGTCGCCTGTATTCTTGTATCACTAAGTCATTGGCCACTCGAATGTTTATATAACTAGGTGCAAGCAATATAAAGAAGTATCCAATAGTTTATTTTGATCCCGATTTGGATGTTACAACAGCACTGCAGATTGTATTTGTTTTGACATAAGGATATCGCTTACCAATAACCTTGCAATAAAATCTTTAGACCCGGATTCTAATAAATCGCAGACTGTTTGTTTTTGTCGTCCAAACTTGATTGAAGATATGGAGGGTGTTTACTTTTCCTTCCGAGAAATAAAATCTATTAAGATTAAGGTAACAATAATGCTTCGCCTCTCATAACCCTCACAGTCCTCATACCTGCATTAACTTGTCATTGTTCCTCCTTGAGTTTCAGTAGCATGACCTTGTGCCAAAAGTCAAAAGTTCAACTCTAGTAAATGTGCATGCATATTGCAGCACTTATTAACTCGGAAACTAGCGCGTACTGGTACGCGTGGACGGTGCGTAAACCAGACACCTTAAGATATTCCTAATGTGTGAGGGTGTAAGGGTGTGTGGATGTGAAGGCAAGTGGGGGAGGACTTGTGTGGGTGGGGCCGGGGTGTGGGTATGTGAAACACTTCACGGCTGATATATTCATTGGAGATATAAATGAGAATTTGTCTAGTCGTAATTCTATATTTCTTATTAACAGGAAATTTTGGGAAATCGTAAATGTAAATACAAGTAGAATACAATTAAATGGCGCAATATCTGCTTAATGTAGACTGAGGACAATGCTGAGCCAGATGCGGCGCTATGCCTTGCAAATGGATGGTTTTGATTTGTAAAAGTGATCTCTGAAACAGATTTTATGCAATTTTTTAATCACAGACGATAGTAATTGATTTTATTCGAAACTAGAGGACGTTTTCAATTTAGTTTAACCATTTTTCATTTAAATTTTATTACTGTGTATTTTTACTAATATATCAAGTGAAATAACACAAAAAGTTCACACTTATTTTTAAGTTGGACACAATCAAAATATAAAATGCTGATAAGTATTAACCTTAGCATAAATTTTGAGACCATTATTCCATTTCTCTCTATGAAATAAACAATCCGTCAAATGTCTCGGTATTAAATTATAGTTTGTAACTTTTAAATTTTCTAACTTTTTAAAATTGCAACATGTTTTCAAAACTTTCTTTTTCTGCTCAGCGCATTCTGAAATTCAAAATGTTTTAAGCAATTTAATTTGATTTTAAAATCTTGTACTGAGCCTCGAAGATATTCATACCTATCGCCGAAATAGTGATCCTGGTAATTTTCCATGCATAAAAGACAATAACCCATTTGAATTTTCCGGGTTTTGAATACTGACTGTATAGAGAAGATATTTTAAACGGAATAACTATAATTAGTTCTAAAATCCGATATTATTTGTTTCGTGATAAGAATCTGTTTAAGAATCTTTATGTCCCAACTGTCCAGTGCTGCTGTATCTTATTTGAAAGCAATATCTCATTAATTTAACTTTAATTAGATCTGTAAATGTCATCAGACAGTCGTCAGGAATACAATAGGCAAAAATTGACATGAGACTATACCGATAAAATATAAAATCCAAATGATACGACCAAAATATAGTTGTTTGATGCCATAGAAAAGGATAGGGATGCCTTATATGTATATGTTCCTGACTCTATTTCTTTTGGATAAATTTAAAACTTTATGATACCCTCTCGTATTTGTATGTACAGGATGGTGTAATCGAAAGTTTGCTTACGCTTATCATAAGATCGTTGCCCAGCGTTATATTTTGTCAATCAATAGAGATTATATTCAACATGGCAAATATTCTAGATATGTCAAAACAATTTGTAAATCGACTTGTTTTGTTAACCCGAGCTGAGCAATTAAGTGAAACACAGAGTGTTTTCAATATCTTGACCTAAAAAGAATACGTGTAACTAAACTATATAAAAGATTTCTAGTCTTCTAGGTTTGTCAATAAACTCAAGTCAACATTAACTCAACACTTGATATTTAAGATGATATTTACGATAAGCTACTTATAAATATGACCGTCGATATCAAACGAGCTGTAAATGCAGCAAATTTCATTTTGCGCTACAGGTGAAAATGCATGTCAAGCTCGTAATTTGCCGAAATTTATTTTTTGACAGATTCAAAATCCTTGTGCTTACTTCAAAACACCAACAAAGTTTAATTTCAAGAAAATGATAGAAAATATGAAATATATCTGTATATTTTGAGAACAATCAACAGAAAATATAGGGCTTACTGATCTTTGAACGCGTTTATCTCAGTTATACATTTTATGTAGAAGAACAATGTATTTATCTCAGTTATACATTTCATGTGCACACTTAAAAATGCAGGGTCAAAATTATAACCCAATTTCGGGGTCAAACTTATTTGACCCTATTCGTGGTTGAAATTGACCCGGGTTGCAGTCATTCTCTGTCGCGATAATTCACTCTGAAACCATTAACCCTGATCAGGGTCACCTGATCAGGGTCACAGTCATAAGAGCCCGTTCATTTTAAAAAGCATATTTAAATTCCTAATACCATATACTATACTGACTGTTTGAAGCTGTTTGTTTCATTAAATTAAAAAAAAAAACTGAAAGACAATATATATTATATACAATTACAATATTATTATAACATGTTTAATCGGTTTGGACTAAAACAGGTACTCGGAATCCGGGTCAAAATTACCGCTATAAACACCACAGAAAATATATACTATATTTAGGCGGCCCTTCTAAACATCTCAGCTGGTGCAAGTCCACTATTTGAGGCTTACCCAGAGCTAGTCATTGCACTCTTGACTACATAGAGGTACCTCATGATGATGTGACACTTCTCGACATTGCTCAAGTACCATATGGTCTGGTTCCCTTTGAGAAGGGCTAGAGATGCTGATTTTTGATTCATCCGGTTGTAGTAATAACCACAAGTTGGGGTCAAATGATTGACTAAGTTAGAAGGGTCATTTCAGATTGACCCTGAATCCCATGAATTTGACCCTGAATCCTATGAATTTGACCCCAAAATCATAGTCAGTTTAACCCCAATAGGGTTGTTTTTGATTATTTTTAGGGGTCATTTTTTTGACTTGAACTCTGGGGTCAATTTTGACCCTTTTTTAGTTGGTGCATAGTTGACTCTGCAAGCAGGGTTAAAAATGACCTTTTTAGGGTTGAATTTTGACCCTGCATTTTTAAGTGTGTGGAAGAACACTGTATTTTATTGAACATGTTTTACCATGTCTAAATAAAGATATATTATTATATATGATTACTCCCAGACAACCTTTGGCGTACCATAACTTCTGGAAATCGAGTGAATGTCATTGAGGTGTCATTTTAATCATGATAACATGAATTTTACCAATATGTAAAACAGTGAAAATGACAAGAGGTTGCATTTACGGCTGGTTTGGGATGGACGGTCTCAAATGTCAACAGACTAACATAAACGTATATACTTGTAAGATAAAACACTGCAATCATGTGATTTTTATAGAAATGAGGAAAATATTTTCAAGACATTGACTAACTTGAGTATTCATCACAGTAGAATATAAATGTCAAGCAAGGAGTTTCATAATAATCAAGAAACAATAATGTTAATGAATTCTCTTTACGGCAAAACAAGTTAAATACGTAAATTGTTCTTAACCGATAAAAATCGTAAAATACATATAAGTCAAGACAATCTAAAATATATGATTATTCAAGTGTTGTTGATCAATTAAATCTTAAAATTTTACCAGCATCGTGTTCTGGCATTGGGAATAGAGATCAGAACGAATTATTTAATTCTAATACGAATTTTCAGAGGAATTGAGGTAATCTAAAACAGGGATTAATGAAGTTATATTAGTCCCAGGTCTAAAAGGTATGTTATTATTACTATTTTAAAGCAAAATCTGAAAATTTTAAGTGTTGTATGATGGACGCAAAGTGGTTCTCGTCAGGCCTGATTCTCGTCAAGGTTCTGGGGCCGTATTCATAAAGCACACTTAAGTGCAACTTTTTTAAGAGTTTCCCTTAAAGTTGCACTTAAGTGACAAAATTTTAAGGGAAACACTTTTAAGTGTTTCCCTTAAAAGTGTGTTTCACAAAACACTTAACGGTAAGAGTTACACTTAAGTGTATCAATTTTAAGGGCAACTCTTAAGGGACCTATATACTTCCCTTAAAGTTGCACTTAAGCATTCATTTGTCATTTTTATGTTGTCAGTGATGGCTGCATATATGTTACTCTGCGATCGAGCTCTACGGAGAGAGCGAGTCTTCAGGGATAGGGCTAATCCGCTTGAAGTTTATAATGATGTCGATTTGTATTCAAAGTTTAGGCTAACGAGACATGCCATTTTAGAGTTAACGGACATTCTGGAAGGCGAAATAAAAGCACCTACGCTTAGAAATCATCCTATACCACCTGTGTTGCAAGTTTGTACAGCATTCGTGTTTTATGCCACTGGGACATTCCAGGATGTATGCGCCGATCTAAGTGATATCTCACTTGTCAGAGTTTTGTTACCACAAGTGATACGATTTCCTACAAATCAGGACACACCTAGAGTCCAACATGACTTTAGAAATATTGCTGGCTTTCCAGGAGTAGTTGGCATTGTTGATGGAACGCATGTCAAAATACAGAGTCCACATGAACACGAGGAAGCTTATGTATGCAGAAAAATGTACCATTCAATGAATGTGCAAGTGGTATGTGATGCTAATATGTTCATAACAGACATAGTTGTTAGACATCCAGGGAGCACACATGATGCCAGAATTTGGAGGGAAAGTGCCCTTGGAGAACAATTTTCACAGAGAGACCGGAGAGGCATCATTCTCGGTGACAGTGGATACCCATGTCTTCCATGGCTGATGACACCCCTTGGTAACCCAACAACCAGAGCGGAGGAGCGATATAATTCTGCTTTAACTCATACACGCAGGCTCATCGAAAATGTAATTGGAGTGTGGAAAAGACGCTTTCACTGTTTGCATGATGAACTACGACTCAGCCCGCAGAAGTCTTGCAAAGTAATTGCAGCTACTGCCGCAATTCATAACTTTGCCAAAGCCAGACATATGCCTGATTTTCCAGATGACCATCCAGCACAGTACGCACAACCCCCGGTTGAAGCCAATGCAGCTGGAGCTGAAGATGGTAGAATAGCAAGACAAAGGTTGATTGATTCTATGACTATATTATTCAGTGTATTTTAAATTGTTATTTCCTTTGTTTCTGCACACTCTTGAAAATATCCGTAACTTTATAATCTGTAAATTTACACATATTTCTGGCAGCAAAATGTCCAGAATTTCTGAATTCCATTGTATTTTGTTTTATCTGGTACTTTTCTGTACCGGTAATTTACTTTCAATGTTGCAATGACCACAAACTTTTTATACAAAAAGTGTATTTAATGAAAAAAAAAATGTATCTGGAAGTTTTGCTGCCAGAAAATTCTGTTAATTTACAGAAATATT